>VDFB02265131.1:0-42927 GCA_007258455.2 Sequoia sempervirens
AAAAAATACAAAAAAAAAAAATCAAAAAAAGTCCTAAAAAAAAAAGTAAAAAAAGTTCACATGATCTAAAAAAGTGCAATAAAAACAAGTGGTGAAAACCTGGTAAACAGGCGCTACTTGTGATAAAAAATGGGCTCCTCCATTTATTAGCTTATGTCTTGCATTTTCTTTACAACATCATCCATCCATATCTATCATCTGTACATATCTATCATATCCATATCATGCAACGACAATCCTTGTGTTTCATCATGGCTTGATGAAGTTTGTACATATTCATAACAATTAGATTGTGTTTACACTTGGGGTAGAAACACAAACTAAACAAGAGAGGGGCAATGAGCTTTTAGAACATCACAAACAGACAAATGATGGATTAACAAAACGCAACATACGTTGACATGTCAAATCAACCACAACACCAAAACAATCACTCAATGTCAATGAAATCAAACAACATGGTCAAAACAAACGTTAATCACAACACAAACATCAATGTTGATAACCAAGTTGGATGATCTTAATCTGAATAATGTTTGGAATATTTTAGGCAAAATTTGAATTGTTCGTTGATTTTCTATCATATCTCTGGAGCAATTCAATGATGTACTGAACTAGAAAAGCAAGGAAGGAGTATGATTTTTCTTTTTCTACTGTTTGTGAGGAAATCATTAGTACTATGCAAATTGGTTGCGAGACATGCTCTACTAAGTATCATTGATGACATTTCATAATTTGCATGGGAAACGGGTTAACTCTTGTCTGTTTATGCAAGTGATACTCAGGTCATCTCAGTTCAATTATACCTAGATGCTTGTATTATCTTACTATATTAAAATTCATGAAAGCAATACTTAGGTCATCACTGGTGCTAACATACCCTTTGATGCTTGTATTAACTTTCAACATTTCAATGCTCTATGATGATACAAAAAGCACAAATAAGCTCTTAGAATGGAAATATTTTACAGATACTCTACATGGTTAGTATAGATTACATTCATTTTAGAATTTACATTTTTCATTTATAGATTTTCCCAAAAGTTGGAAAAGTATCAAAGTTTCATATCTTTCGAATAAACGAGAAAGTATATTTGACGTTCACAAAAACATCATCACATAAATTTTTCATACATATTTGCATCAGAAAAATAATAAAGCATACATCATAATCCTCACATCATTTTCATTGCATTTTCATTTTCACAACATATCATTTTGTTTGTTTCCATACATCATACATCACATCATAAATCATATCTAAAAATCATGCATACATCACATCGTGAAACCATCACATAAAACATCATGTATATAGAAAATAGAAGCATTAATCATAACAAATCATCGCTGCATATCATATATCTCAAAAATGAAAGTCAAATGTAATAAGATGTCAACTATGCGTGACATAATATTCATCATCGAAAATGGGACCATATCAATCTGTGTACAAATGTCTCAACAGAGTATTAATAAGACATATAAGACATCATGCAAAAATCACTACGAAGTGCTATCCTCTGATGGTGTTGGTCTGGGACCTATCCCTCCTGCACCCGATGGACCTGCTCCACCTGCCCCTGATGACCCTCCTGGAGGTAATGGTTGCGATACACCTCTGCTGGTAGCCCAAGAGCAACTATGTGTAGACCGAGACTATGTATAACTCACTCTCTGCTTGAGTGGCACTGCATCATGGTATCTGATCTTATAAAACTCTACCTCCCAAATGGCTCTGGTTAGCTCTCTCACCATGCCACCTATTGCTACTCTCTACAGCTCTCTCACCATGCCACCTATTGCTACTCTCTACAGACTATCAACTAGGGCCATGGACTCCTCACCCTATCATCTGGTTGTATCTCTCTCAGCCATCACTGTCATCAACTGTCCCTGTAGCTATGTAACCAAGGCATGCATCTGTGCTAACTGACCCTATAAGCTCTACACTCTACTCTTCAAGGTAGCTATCTGACTCGGCACCACTAGATCTACTGAAGATGATGGAGCTAAATGTCTCATCCGTGGTCCACCTCTGCCACCACATCTACTGCTACCTCTGCCACCTCCTCCACCACTATCACCTCCACTCTCCTCATCACTACTATCTCCATCCCCATCTGACTCATCATCATCCTCGGAGTCATCACTCTCTGAAGCTGCCTCTCGCTATCACCTATGTCTGCCTATATGTGGTCTCTACTCCGCAATTGGAGCAATAGGCTCATTAGGATCAAATAATCATGGCACAGAATGTTCCAATACATACTAAGCATACTCTGGAGTCATCCCCCCATCAAGAATATCAACTCTGTAGTCTGAAATATGTACCACCAAACTGGTGAACTCTACCATTGTTGCATCATATAAAATCCGCAGACCCCACACTATAAGCTCCTACTGTAGACGTGCATAAATAGAAGAACCCTGTGGCATACCCTGAGGCTGACCATACTGTTGCCACACCCGACCAAGAAGAAACCTCTCAATAATCCCAAGAGTACGACCAATCAGATATCTGGCGATAAAGACATAGGGCATCTCCCTAGCATCCTCTGGCCATGCCTCACAATCTACATAGGGCCGCCAACATACTGTATCAAGATCATCTAGAAGACGCTGCCAATGATCCAGTTTTCCCAACTTCGGTTGAGTAATGACATATGTATATCTAAATCTGTACGGCTAACCGACAGGTCGTCGTCCTCGAGTCAATGGTCGCATAACGGCAAAGTGCTCCCATGCCCATATCTGTAAAAGTGAACAACCAATAGCTAAACTCTAGCCTCGACCATACACAATATGGTGTAGCTCATCATATAAATGTGCAAGCATGCACGATCCCCAAGCATATCATGTACCTTGCATCACCATACTCTCAAGTACACGACCCCACCCGACTGCAAATCCCTTTGACCTATGGTCGAGGCACAAAACACCTCCAATGAAGCCTGCAAGTACAAAGGGTAAGGGTGCATATGAATTTGTCATCTCACCCCATGGGATATAATATCCCGCTATATGATCATCTCTGAATATCCACCTCAAGGCATCAGTACCTCCCGCCTCTCAGCCATCAAATCTCACTATCTCACCCATCATTGAAATCTTTAGGATGCAATACAGATCCTCAAGAGTCACGGTAATCTCTCCTGTCAGCAAATGAAAGGTGTTTGTGTCGTTGTGCCACCTCTCTGCAAGTGTTGTCAATAAAGCTCTGTTGAGCCGCACCTCAGGCATGTCAAGTAACGAGGTCAATCCACATGCCTCGATCACATCTCTATCCACCTGTCCAAGCTGTGGAATCAATATCCATGTCTTCGGGAATTTCTCCCATAACTGCAAGACACTCAATCTCTCCTATTGAATAGGAAGAATCATCAAGTCAAAGCAACATCAATATCAATTCATCATGACAAATCAATCAATATGAATGCAAATTTATCAAAATCCTATTTGTTTTTAACAACTTTAGAAGCAAACTTATCAACCTATTTGTTTTTCATCATCATGGAAAGAAAATTTATCAAAATCTTGTTTATTTTTAACAACCTTAGAAGCAAACTTATCAAACAACTATTTGTTTTTCATTAATTTGAAAGCAAATTTATCAGCTATTTTCCAACAACCTTGGGAACAAATCTATCACACAAAACATTATCAAATCAGGGCAATGCAATACGCAAACAATCAATACAAGGTCATGCATTGTAAAATTGGTAATGGGCATTGCAAAAAAACATCATAGGCGCTAATAAATCAAGAGCACTACAAAAAGCCTAATGGGTGCTACAAAAAACATCATGGGCACTGAGAAATAGAGGGCGCTACAATAAACTTCACAGGCGCTACAAAAACTTTAAAGGGAACTAAATAATGAAGGGCGCTACAAAAAATTTCAAGGGCACTACAAAAGGAATAAAAGGTGCTAAAAGAGTGCATGAAGGTACAAAAATGTTGGAAAACGTGCCCTAAACAAAAAAATTTCAAATGCTGAAAGTTTAAATGGGGTACATACTGCGAGTCCATAGTGTTTCAGCCACTGATGTCGTCGGATGCACTCGAAATGGTGTTGGTGGGTAGGAAGTGCCATTTTTTTACTCCAGAGCTCAAAAATTACAATTTTTACTAGGTTAAAATGGGAAAATGACATGGAAAATGACATTTTTAACAAATTTAAAGGCAAAATTGGGGCATTTTATCACATTCTATCATTGTAGGGGCAAGTTAGGTCATCAATTTTTCATCTCACATCTTTCCACGTCAATTTCTCCACATCATAATTTTTGAATGATGAATCGACATCTTAACAATCATAAAAATCTCAAAATTCAAAAAAAAATTCAACACTCAAAATCTTATCGATTCATCGTCTGAGGGGGCATATACCTATCAACATTCGACAATCAACATCTGGGGAAAAATTTCAAAATTCTTTGAAGCAATGCGTAAAACACATCACTTCAAAGAGGGGAAAAATGTATACACCTAAAAATGGTCATATCTCAATAGTCTAGTAATTAATTCAATCTCTAATTCAATCTACGTATAAATGAATTTACATAATTTATTTATATTGTTCATTTTTTCATTTCGATTAAATAAATAATTTTATTTAATCACTTTCTTATCCATTGCTTAATTAATTAAATAAACATTACAATTTATTTATATTAATTATCACATAATCTTGGCTTGAATTTTTAATTCAAATAAAGATTAAATATTCTTCTCTTCTAAAAATTCTGTAAATTCCATTCACAATTAAATATTCCAAATATTTAATTAATTCTTCTAAAGTCTATTTGCAATTAAATATCTCAAATATTTAATTGAGTCCTCTATAGTCTTCAAATCAAATATTTCAAAAATATTTTAAATCCCCCAACCCACATAACACATAAAATTAAATAAATTTATTTATTTAATTTGGATTATCTACAACAACCGTGAAATAACTTCAAAATAGAAAATTAACAAATTTCTCTGTTTCTGAGCAAAGTTGTTCCTATGGGTTGAAGAAAAACCTTCATTCTTCTCTCCAACCTCCCAACATCTTCCATCTTCCTTTCAACCTCTCCATCTCTCACCATTCAAAGTTACCAGACAATCTCACAGCCATTGATCTTTGCCAGCCAGGCTCTTGCCTGCAAAAAAGCTATAAAAGGGACTGTCAGGTCTCTAAAAAAAGGAAGAGAAGCTTTTATACGGGAAAACTATAGCCAATCTGCAATAGCACAGCCTTTTAGCATTCATAGCATTCTAGATTTTAGCATAGCATAGCCCAGCATATCAGCAATCCATATCATGGCCTATTAACCTCATATCATAGCTTCAATAGCATTCATAATTCACAGCCCTTGTGCATAATCTACAACTCTTGTGCATATATGTATATCAACATTTCACTCCACCAACATATAGGATAGAGAAATATTCTCCTTTTGCATACTCGTTCTACAGGTTGCTATTCTAAGAAGCTTTGCTTATATAATCTGAGAGCAGCATCTTCAAGCAAATCACTGGAGATAGAGGACAATGGAATGATTCTGAAGAAGCTCTGTTTGTTTTCTTTGATTTCATTTTATTTAGTTTAATGTTGCATTGGTGTGTCTTTGTCATATCATTTTGATACTAACATTTCCCACACACAATACCCTTTACCGATGAAGCATCAAAGGGACATTACTACAATGTCTTAACCAAGAGGAAGCCTTAATTACCTTAACAAAAGTACATGATGGCATATGTGGGTCCCACTCTAGCAGTATGACATTAGATGAGAAACTATTGAGGATGGGGTACTATTGGCCAACTATGGAAAAAGAAGCTCACCAGTATGTGCGGAAATGCATCATGTGTCAACAACATGGAGATTTGATTCATGCTCCAGCTCAAGAATCGCAGCCAATGATCACACCATGGCCTTTTTTGTAATGGGGACTTGACCTCATAGGAAAAATCACTCCAACTTTGTCCAATGGCCATAAGTTCATCATAACCACCACATAGTACTTTACTAAGTGGATTGAAGCCAATCTTATGACCTACATAATGAGGAAACATATAGCCAAGTTTATCCTAATTTACCTAATTTTCTGTTATGGTATACCACAAACCTTTGTCTCGGATAATGAAACCCTATTCAAGAATCAAGATGTAAAAGAGTTGTGCCAAAAATTCAATATCCAACATCGATTCTCTACCCCGTACTATCCCCAAGGCAATGGCCAAGGAGAAGCAATGAACAAAACTATCCTAAAAATCCTGAAGAAAACAATCAATGAAGTTGGTCATGACTACCATCTACAACTAAATCCCACTCTTTGGGCTTATCGAACCAGTATCCGCACACCTACAGGTGGAACCCCTTTCTCCCTGGTCTATGGATCAAAATCCATCTTGCCTATTGAGGTTGACCTCCCATCACTGCAAGTGTCATTACAAAATCTGATAACTGAGGAGAAGTATAGTGTGTCTCGACTAAATGAGCTAGAATTTCTAGATGAATGTTGTCTTGATGCCCTAAATCACTTGCAAGTGTACCAAAATCGACTGAAACAAAGCTATAATAAGAGAATCAAATGTTGGTTGTTCCAGGGAGGTGATCTTTTCTTAAAGCAAAATCAAAAAAATCTTCTAGATCAAGATAGCAAGGGAAAGATTGAGCCTAACTGGTTGGGTCCCTTTGTCATCACAACAAGCTACGGATCAAGAGTATGCCAACTGTCAATCCCTAAAGGTGAACCCTTGTAGGAGCCAACCAACAACTTGCATCTCAAACAAATTTATGCCTAGTCTCCAGGGGTATAAATAAGAAAATACAAAAAAATCAAAAAATGATCAAAATCCAAAAAAATGAGAAAAAGAATTGGAAAAAGTAAAGAAAAAAATTGTCCTCTAGTGAAAACCACTTTGGTGGCACTTTCAGTAAGTACCTTGGTGAAAAATTGGCAAACAAGCATGTTGCATAAATAAAGCATTTCCATCTATTATTTGGCTCTTATGGCCCGTCATTCTTTCCATCACCATTCATCCCTCATCTGCATCCTTATCATGGCTTGTCACTGTAAGGTATCATGAACTCTTTAGCACTACTTGGCATATTCCCAAGGTCAGTTTGTCCTACCTTTATCGAAGTAGGCTAACATATCACATTGGGGGCATTTCATTATGCGTCACAATCAAGTTCTTGTATATCTTGAGGTCATGGGACACCTTATCTAGAAAACACCAAAAAAAAACATAAAATCTTATCTAGAAAATCCAAAAACATTTGCAAAATCCTATACAGTGAAAATCCAAAAACATTTAGAAATTTTTAAAGAAAAAATTTGAAACATCCAAAAAACATCAAAATCCCTAAAAAGGTTGAGCATCAAAAAACCCAAAAAACAAGGTCTCTTTGTCAAACTACGTTGTCTCTGACCTTTAACATAGGCAAGGCCATCACTGATGTGCCCCCAAGACACCCTAGGTCAGTCCTTTAGCAGTCTATTGTAATTAGTTGTCATCTCTTGTTTGTTCATATCTTTGTCTTGTAAATGATTCAAGTCAGTCGAACTACATGGTCTCTACATGTATAATGTAGGCAAGACTTATCTATGATCAACTCCCAAGGCCCCTAGGATAGGTCTTGAAGTTAGGTTCTTGGTCGAAACTCATAAAATTAAAAAATACCAAAAACATCCAAATATCTTGAAAATTCCAAAAACATCCAAATATCTCAAAAATCCCAAAAAAATCCAAATGACATGAAAATTCCAAAAACATCCAAATATTCAAAAAACACAAAACATTTGAAAATTGAAAAACCCAAAAATAATAGAAAACATTCAAAAGACCTAAAAACCCTCAAATATTCAGAAAACCCTAAACAACCTTAGAAAATCCAAAAAAAACCTAAACATCTGCATAAATTTTTTAAAAATACCAAAACAGCCTCAAGACATTTCAAAATACTAAAAACATTGAAATATTCCAGAAAATCCAAAATCCATCCATCCTATCTCACTTTCACCCACAGTAAACGATCATCACCTTCACCCTTTGGCGTAACAAGTAGAAAACAAACATAGCAAGTTATAAAGTGTGAACCTCAAAGTCTAAATCTAAAGTATAAATAAGAGGTAAATGAATCAATGAAGTTTATAGCAATAGCTCATTTTAGCATCATCATCCCAACATCAAACAACCCTCTGATCAACATGTCCTAGGATGTATCCTTACTATGATGGACATCAGAATCAAACATCCCTTTAACTAAACTTAAACTAGGAAGGAGCTATAGATAACACTAACTATTTATCTTTGATCTTTTCTTACGATTTATCTTAATGACCCATTCCGAGGACCTCTTGATGATTTCTATCTAAAACAATTTAGAGAGAAAGGAATGGGGCATCGATCATTATCTTTCATTTGTTGTGCTTGTGGATAATCTTGTAAAATAATCTTGGCACATACTTGCTTAGTTGTGTGTAGGAAGGTCGTTTGGGGTATGTATTTGACTATTGTGTATGCTTTGGTCCAATATGTTCTAAACTTCTAACTTACATTCCAATGACATTTCCATATGTCAAGATGTGAAAAAGAACTATCCTATCTATTTGTCAAGTCAAAGTCCATTACACTAGATACAATGTCGTCCTAGTTATCAATACCTTGATGCATCGTATATATGTGTTATATCAAATAATAAGGAACAACAAAAAATCCCAATCTCAAAGTGTGAGCACCCATCCTGCATTTCATCATACATTATTTTGCATTGTCTTGTCACCATCTCTAATAAAGTCTTGATGGATCATGGACTTGTTGGATCTTTTGAAGCAGTCATCATCAACGATTATTCATTCTTTATTCTTCTATCTTCTTCTCTCCACGCTAACTTGGTATCATGAAAAACACCAAAAAACATCATCAATGCATCCAACCCGCATCCACAAACCATCAGCATGCATGCATCTCATAATCATAGCATAATCATAGCATCCATCTCATTGCATAACATCATACATTCTGCATAATCATTTGAGCTATGATGAATAATATAGATTTTTTATTCTAAGCATCTTAAATCATTGCATATCATAAGCATTCTCATTCATACATCCATATGCATATATCATCATCATAAAACATGCATAGAAAATATAAAAAAAGAAATGCATCCACATCATTTTGCATCCATAACATCTACATATCATAATCATCCATCCATATCATATCGTGAAAAGATAATGAAAAACAATATAACATTGCGTTCATCCATAGCATGATCATCACATATCACATAGGCATAATTAAAAATGCATCCATACATCCATACATACATTAAATAAAGTCAACATATCATCACATAAATCATTTGTATCATATATATATCAAAAAATGAATATAATGATACAAAATTTGGATCAATGTATGTACATTGATGATAAGTACAATATCCATGAGGCTATAAAAAAGGAGTCCATGAATGTATATCAGTATAAAGAATGGGGAAAAATAAAAAAGTGTTTGTACATCAAAAGAGCTAGCCCTGGTGGTTGCTACCTCTCCAACCTATCGCTCAGGTTGATCCTCTGCTTGGGGGCACGCATAACTTCACTGCAAAAAATTAGGTTGTTAGAGAACCGCTAGAACATCCCTGTGGTAGTGCTGCCTGTAATACGCAACCTCTATAACAACCTCTCTATACAATTTGGCCAAAACTTTTTTACCATGGGTGGATGTCATAAGGCTCTCAATCTTTTGACGTTGAGCCACCACATAGTCTCTCTCACCTGTGATTGCCTAAACTCTCTGCAAAGCCACATCCCTCTCAGCTATCACAACAACCACCTACACTGTCGAGTCTGGTCTTGGTCAACAGTCAAAGCTAAAATCTGCTGGTGGGTTTGGTCTCGCTCACATGTCAAAACCTACACCTATTGTTATAGCTACTATTCTATGCATCTCTGGTATCTAGCAGTGGTGGTGGTGGTGTCACTGGTTGTTGTTGCACTACTATACCACAGAAGGATCCCCTAGAACCTATCCATCATGGCCATCTTAGCCTCCATGTCCTCTACCCTTGACACCTTTTCCTTGCGGCCTCCCTCTAGGAGGAGCACCTGCAGGATCTGTGAGTCATCTCAAAGGAATGAACCATGCATCATAAGTTGGAGTAGTCTAAGCAATGGGATGACCTTGATCGTATTCCCAAGGTTGGGCAACCAACTGGCGAAAACTCTTAATGGCCTTTGCTGCTGAAATCGTCGATCCCCAGGTGGGAACCTCTCTTGTAGATCATGTAAAAATAGCATTGTGTCCATCATCGAGCCTATCCTGGACATCGCCAAACTATCTAGCCACTCTGTTAGGAAGGTACCACTCAACCATGGTATGCTCTTGACCCTACATATATCAGTTCTACCAAGCGAAGTAGAGCTATTGAACATCATCAAACTAGGCTAACATCTAAAGCCATGATCGCCATCGGAACATGATCATATCGTCTATTACTCATCTCCAGTATGGGAGACCAATCTGTCCAATGTGCCTGAGTGTAATGGCACCTTGATATCTGCATACAACGGGATCATCTAGCTCCATTTCTGCCATTTGTACAATGGGTAGAAGCATGAAAATATGCTCCCATGCCCAGATATGGAGTGTCACCCCTGCACCAATAGATCTCTTGTCGCAATACACAAAATCATTCAAATCATGGTACAAAGAGGTCAACATCATAAGCCCCCACACAAAAAGAGTCCTTCAATAAAGCATCCTCTACCAATCCAAGCCCCATCTTGGACTAAAGAATCATTTGCATCTATTTGGAGCCACCAAACCTAAAATGATGGCTACAACAATCAATCTAAACATTGACACATGACCCCTGTATGCCTCTAAATCAATCTATGAGGTGACCAATGTAATCTGGTCTATATCCATCACCTCAAAGCAAGCATCCAATCCAACATCAGGATTGTAGATCACAAAATCACGATGGATAGGAAACCATAATATTTTCCACGTGCATCCTCTAAGGTCACTATCGTCTCTCCCATCGAAAGATGGAAAGATGAAGTCTCACTATGCCATCTCTCGCACAACATTGTCAGCATAGCCAAATGGGTCCTAATCATAGGTGCATATGTAATATACCACAATCCAATCTCTCCTAGGTGCTCCTACAAATCAAATAGATCACCTAATCTCTCCAATACTATGGGTCTATGCTCTCTTGACATCAACGGTGGGAAGACCTCCCTCACCCATGAAGTGCATGACATCAGGAAATCATCAAAATTTAAAGTTATTTGGAATTTTTTGCTCAGAAATCACATGATGCATTTCAAAATTCAAATTGACAAATTTTTCACCATACAAGATGGCGTCGCTATTTAGAATTTGGTCTAACCTAACCCTAACTTTCAAATTGACAAGTGCATCGCTAGATACATATGCATCACCATTTGAAATTTGAAACCCTAAAAATCAAATATGGAAAAGTGTCGCCCTAGACATATGCATCGCTATATATTATTTGGGTGTCACCGATTAAAGTTTGGGCATCGCTATATAGCACTGCCCCCAAATTCTAAATTCTAACACCTAATAAATGGATCAAAATTTCAAATTTCAAATCAAATTTTGAATCACATACCAGTGTTCTTGTACCTGTGAGCCATTGGAACTCACGAACTCAATTAGAAATGTGTCGAGGAAGCTCACAAATCACCATTTTGTCGAAGGGTTAGAGCTCAAATTGCAAAAATTCTTCAAGTGAATGCACAAATGAATTCAAAATAACCCCTCTTGACCTATTTAAGCTAAGAATTTTTTTGGTTTTTTTCCCTAATTTGACCTTAATAAAGGGGTTTATCATCATCTTCACCAATTTTTCCAATCTAGACCTAATTATGCATCATTTTTTGTGTTTGTGGCATTATTCTTGCATCTCAGAACCTTTGTGAACCCAAGGGATAACTTTTAACCTTTATCAAGAAATAAACCCAAAATTCAAAATTTCCACCTAATTTCTTGAGGGAGCAAGGAGTCACCTTTATCCATCCACTGGGGCATCTAAAAAATTAGAAAAATTTTATTATTTGATTTAAGTAGTAGTTTTGATCTGAAAAGCGTTATTCTTTGAATTGAAGCAATATGTATTGTTATCTGATTTTTAGCTTTCAGCTGAAAATCAGGTAACCATAGTGTTGTTCTTTTCATGTTTTTTAAGCATTTAAAGATAAACCATAAAAATGCTAGCTTCAACATGCATGAAGGAGTGATTTTCAAAGTAAATCATATTACATTTTTTGCCATTTCAATGGTGCATTACAACAAATGTGAAAGAGATTCATGTATTCAAATGTAATTTCTTTTATTGATAATCATTAAGGTATATGTCCCTCACAAGCCAAGGGAATAGCTCTCTTATTCAAATGAAAATATGAAACAACTTATACATGAATAAGTAGAATGAAACAAAGGAGAATGTGCATGTAAGAATGGAACCATTCATTGCCTGTGAATGACTGGTTACAAGTCATCCGTTGTCATGTTGTTGTTGCTCTGAACCGCTTATGTCCCTCCCAGCTTCGTAGCACTCCTCACCCTACATCTGAAGAAAACATGGTGTTAGAGCGAGGCTCTAAGCAATGAATGATTCAATCCTTGCATACACACCTACTTATGCATGTATAAACTGATCCATAAGTGCATTAAACCAAAACATTCAACATATGCATTTATTTTCTCACTGTTTGCTTCATGTGCAAATTTTGGACAAGCTTGATTATTGTTTCATTATTAGATCAAATGTAGCATGTGGGGTAAATGTGGCTCCCACAAGGGTAGAGCTCGGCGTGTTTTGAAAGAAAAGGAAATTGAACAACTTGATCAAAATTTATCTCTTATCAATGCATTAAATCAATATGGAATCATACCAGTTGATCAACTTTCATTATCAGATTCAAAAGATGCATCATACTGTGTTGATATGTCTTTCAATCTTCTTAAGTGGACCCTTGATCCATTTTATAAAAGGAAGTGATTTTGAAGGTGCATCAAGTTCAATTATGCATCAAAGTGTTTCGAAGATGCATCAAGTTCAATTATGCATCTATTTAATAATGAGGAAGCATTTCAAAAAAAATTCAAGCCCCTCTCACCACGACCCTATTGGGCAGTCACTCATCACATATGAAAGTGAGTTGTTAGGTCACCCACATATGTGACAGGTGGCTGGAAAATAAAGTTAGAATGAGGAGACTATGCATGTTTATCACATATGACAACAGTAGGAGTAATGGTTGACTCATGGTCATGGTACAAGTATAAGGACAACACCTTTGTAGGAGCTTACAAGGTCAACAAGCATGGGGGGTATCCAAAACAAAGAATAATTGTCTTCATGGAAAAGAAACATGGCCATCTAATTCATTGCCCCATGAGTTAGATGAATATGATGTCCTTGAGATTGAGAGCATGATAGGATTGAAAGCATTATGAACATGAAAGATAAGTACAACAACTAAAGACAAAATTTGAAGTTGCACAAGGCTGAATTCAAGGCCTTCTCAACCAAACATTAGACAACAGGTTTGCTAGCTAGCAATCAATGTATGATGGTTTGAGGAAAGGAAAAAAGGCAAAGACATTCAAGAAACATCAACTCTAGTTGACACAAACATGTGCATATCATAAATATGTCATTACAAGAATTTATGACAGTAATAGAACCCTCAGATGATGTGATCAAGATACAATTGCTATGCCATAACACAAAGGTCTACTATTCTCTAAGCATATTACAAAGAATGATTGAACAGTTGCCAAATGGTTTCCTCTAGAAATGATGCCTCTAAGCATATTACAAAGAAAGGAATAAGCATGACTATTAGAAGATATGAAACACAATCCATTCACAACAAGTTTAGAGCATAAGTAAGGATCATTCCCAAATTCAATCAAACAGTAGCAACCATTACTTGAAATGGGGCAGTCATGTACATTGACAGACATGGATGTGCTTCAAGGAAGGGGAAACACATGTTCTGATATGGAGGATTCTTTGACCTTCTTAGTGATAAAAGGAAATTATGCATTTTAAGATAATGTTGACAACAAGTCAGTATTGCTAGTTTGTATTGGATGTATAGTATGTGCATCATAACCTTGCATGAAGGAAGGCATGGGGCAGTGCATTTCATTGTCAAGTCACAGGGACAACAAGTAGTACAATGGTACAAGTGTCATGAGTCAGCAACCATGAGGTGTAAGACAACATCATTGTCCTAAAAAAAAACAACAGATATTGATCAAATGAATGTGAAAATCAATGAAGACAGCCAAAAGGAGTCCAAGGTTTCTGTGCAAGACCAGGGGATTGATATCTCTCAATGATAATTCTAGGACAGTCATAGTAATAAGTCTGCTCATTGTCATAATGACTAAGCACAACCATCAACAATCATCAAATGAATGGGGGTCAGTGCATAGACAATCAAAGGAGATGACAGTCACCATTTAAGCAATCTACAAAGATCATGTTTCTATTTGACAAGGGTAAATGATAAAAAATGAGCTATGAAGGAGACCATAAATGTAAATATCAATGAGCAAGCATAATGGGACAGCCATACTTCACAGAGAATCCAATCCTAAAGAGCAGTCAGCAGAGATCATGAGATAGCAATTATGAAAGTGAGTAGGATACTGAATACAATACACTTGAAGTAGTCATCTCAAAGGATTCAAATGAGGAAGCTAAGAGAAGAGAACTTTAAATCAACTTCTTACAAAGTATAGACATGTATTCTTAAGGTTTCTCTATAAGATATCTGAAAGGTAAGAGTCGGTGACAATCCCTCATGAAAGCCAAGAGTTATTCCCTTATTCAACTGTAAAGAACCTGCACATAAGGGGATCTGATTTACAATGACAAACCTCAAATTCTAGCATATGAAGATGCTTGAAATAATCTAAGTTAAATCTCTCTGTTGGATAAGGAATGTAGGCATTTTCAATAACTCTAAAATGACTTAGAAGCATCTTAAATAAGGTAGGCAGGTCATTGCCCCATTATGCATAAACAGACATTGGGAGATAACAGTCAAAGTTCATGATAGTAGGTGGTAGGAGATTCCAAGACAATGAAATGATCCCATGAATGGAACAATAACAAGTAAATCAGGCTACAGGGCAGTGTTTTATTGTGGAACAGTGGATAGGTGTAGCTCTTGTTCCAACTATCTGTAAACACATAAAATTGTCATAGGCTTGCAACTCTTAGATTATTCAACATTGCCCCTTTCATTCTTAATAATTAAATAATTTTTAATTATTTAATTATTTTCTAAAGTCATAATTCTTCTATTAATTAAATAATTTTAATTATTTAATTAATTCATTTTTGTCATTTATTTCTCCTTGATTATTAAATAAATAAATTTTATTTATTTATCTAATACGTCATTAATTACCTAAAGTCTTCCTTTAATTAAATAAATTTCTTAATTTATTTAATTCCCCTTTTGTCATTTATTCCTCTTGATTATTAAATAAATAAATTTTATTTATTTAATTACGTCACTAAGCAAGTCCCCTTCTTTTAAAAATTAAATAGATTCTAATTTATTTGATTTTTGTCCATTTTCTACTATAATTAAATAATTATTTTAATTATTTAATTATTCATTAACCTCTTCTCTCATTAAATTAAATAAAGTTAATTTATTTAATTTGGTCCACTCTCTTGAATTTTGAATTAAATCATTATTTAATTCAAAATGATTCCCTTTGTCACATTCCTCTATAATTAAATAATATCTTTATTATTTAATTATTGATGATCTGGAGTAAATAAATTTTATTATTTAATTTCTCCGGCCAACCTCTTTGTCTGCCAATCTTATCTTCCAAATTAATTCTTGACTTTTGACATCTCATTTAATTTTGACCCTTGATTGAATTATCTTATAATTCAATCTTGGCCCTTCATCCTTATCATTTGCCCTAATTTTGACCTAACCCTAATGCACACAGCAACATTCAATCTTGATCTTTGATTCTAGGGTTTTTGTCATCTTCTCATCCTGGCCACACATTCAAAATTGCAGTTTTTATAAAATGGCAATTTTGTTCTCATTTGGCTCTCTCTTGGTCTCTTATCTCTCTGGCTCTTGGAGGCTCTCTCTCTCTCTCTCTCTCTCTCTCTCTCATCTCATGCTCATTCTGTCAATTTAGGTTATGATCATTGTCATTTGCAGTCATTGTCATTTTAGTCTATTGTCAAGTCATTTCTTTCAATAAATCCTTCAAAACTTGCTTTGGTCTTGTCATTTGTCATAGTTGCTCATACAAATCTGAGGGCATCTCTATTCACAACAAGCTAGGAGGTGTAACAAAGGTGAAGCATGGAAGATGAAGACCTAGGGTAATATTGTTCCTTTTGTTTTCATATTATTTCCTTTGTACTTTGTTATTTCATTGGAATTTTATTGTTATTGTGCTAACCCACTTAATAATTTTAGGATTTTCCCTTGATTACATTGGTGAACCTGACATATTTTAACACATTTTGAGAAATCTTGGAGTTGGGTTTCTTTTTGTTGCAGGTTTTGTTAGCCTTTTGTTGCAGGTTTGGCATCATTTTTGGACAAAACCCTAGTTTCCAAGGATTCGACCATATCTTTCACACGGCTTCTTATTTTCTCACAATTTTTTTTTTGTAGGTCTAGGACACTATCAAGAGCTCTCATTCCAAAAATTAGATTTTTTAAATCTGTTTTTCATTTTTTATAATTATTTTTCTGTTTTTAATAAAAAATTAATTTCGGGAGTAAATAATCGAATTTTTCAGATATGTTTAAATTTCTGGAAATCTCTTTTAATTTTAATAGGGTTCTACTCTTTAGTGTTTAAATTTTGATGTGCAATTATGAGTCAAAAAATAGATTTTTTGAAATTAGGGTTTAAAACAAATTTGCTTAGATCTCACTCACGGTTACATATCTACTCATAAAATTTTTTGTGCAGATTTGGGATGACATCAGACGCCTCCAGAAAAAAAATCAGAATTTTTGGTGCTATTTTGTATTTATTATAATTTTTTTATGATTTTTAATAGAAAATTAATATTGGGCGCACAATAGGGAATTTTTCTGACTTCTTTACATTTCTGGAAAGCTCTCCGAAAAATAATATCAGTCTCTTCTTTGATTTTGTATTTTTCAGATCAATAATGTCTTCAAATAATCGAATCTAATTCGGCTATGTGAACAATATGTATCTGAAATTGCAATTTTCTAATGAGTTTATTTTTTTTCATGGCTGCATTATGATATTATTTCTTTTGATTTTGTAGGTGATCATAAGGAGTTTTAGTGGTGGAAATATCATTCATACACAACAAATTGGAAAGCGAATAATCAGGTGCACATATCCCATCTTCCATTTCTTAATCTTGTTTGTCACACATTTCAATTTGGGGCATAAAATTAATCCTTGTTTGCAAACACATTTGGATTTGGGCTCTTAAAAATGAATTTTGTCTTCAATCACATATCAAAATTGGGTCTAAAATTAACCATTGTCTTCCTACACATTTGAATTGGGGTTAAAAAGAACATGTGCTTCTATTGTTTGCATACAAACATTTCATTTCTAAGGGAAATTAATCGTTGTGAGTGTGAATCAAGTGTGTGTGTGATCACAAACACCTCACTTGATTTGCTTTTGTCAAACCCTTCATAGGAGGCCTGCTAGGGGATTTCATCACCCCTAGGGATGACCTCAATCGAAGTGTGAATCGAAAGACACGCTTGTTTGGAAGTTAAAATCTTGTCACTCTTGGCTAAGCCCCAAAGAACTTTATACCTTTGGGAAGTGAAGGTGAAGGGTGGGTTACCCCTTTCTCCCGGCTGTGTGGCAGGATTTTTCTTTCAAATCATTCCTTAGTCAACCTTGTGCAATCTAGCTTGAGACCTAATTGGCCATACCCCACTTGACTAGTCATAGGGCTTGTTGTTGTGTATTCAAGTGCTTGATTAATCATAGCATTTAATCTTGGAAGACAAACTTATCATTGTGCTTGGTGTGTGTGTTTATGCATTTACATGTAAAATCTTGTGTTTGATATTGCCCAAGTCAAACTTTCAATAAAATTTTTCCACATCATCCAAGTCATCCAATCTCGTCATTCCACATCATCATCTCTTTCATCTAATTAACATCATTTTACACCATGACAACATTTGAAGACATAGCACTAGGGCTTATTCACATGCTTCATAAAGCTCAAACAAATCAAACACCTTTAGACCAAGAAATCATTCAAAGCACCCATAACATTATCCAAAAACTTCAAACCAACCAATCACCACAAATGCAACAACTCATAGCACAAATCCAATACCTCATGGCCAACTGTCAAGTCCAACAAGCACATTATCAAGTCCAATCACCACATCAACACATTTCACATCAACCCTAATGTGTCACCTATATCATCATATCAACCTCATCCATCCACATATCAAGTTTCCCCTTCGTCAACCTATCACAACTCTTCTAATTTCAACTCTTATCCACATCAATCAACCTTTCAACAGTCATTATCCTATTCAACCCCTCAATCATCATTACAACAACAAATCATATCACAAGTCCAAACACCATTTCAACCTCAACACATTCAACCCCAATCCTATGTGTCACCTTCATCATCATGCCAACCTAACACATCTATCTATTATGACAATGCCACATCAACATGTCCACCCATATCACAACAACAACGTAACTTCCCAAGTCCACCTTGGCAACAACATCAAGAACCTTTAAGTCTTAATGCCACCTTTGACAAGGGGAACACCAATCTAGTCCATACACCCTTACCACCATCCAATCAAATGCTTATCCCTAATCCACCATGTCCTAGTCCTAATCCATTGGCCTCTCCACCTTCTCACCCATCAAACTCTTCATTACCCCCACCATCATCTAATCCTCCATCAAATCAATCCCTTACATTTAGATATTTAAAACATAAATTGATGGCATTACATAAATCCACCAATCCACCTACAAAGGATGTGACCCAAGGGCTACAAGTAAGGAATCCGTTGTTGCCATGTCATTCAACACATATACTTGAACATACAAAAGAGTCCTCAAACGTCATGCCAAGTCCTTCAAGTCAACCATGTCATCCACAACCCCTTGAGCCAAGTCAAGAGTCTCCCCTCATAAGTCCAAGTCAACCTCCATCATGCTCCTATGTTGTTGACCATCTAGAACATGTCAAGTCTCTCCAAGAGTCATCCCCTTCTACTTCCATTCAAGCAACCCAAGATGTATGTCAAGAGCCTAATCCTAAGCACGTGGAAACATCAAGCCCGAGTCCTAATCAAGATCAAATCATTGTCATCCAACCTGTCCATAATCTATATCTTTTCTATGATCAAGATGATATCAATAATGATGAAGAGCCTATCCATGAACAAGATATTCCAAATTCACCTCCACCTAGCACCATCCATGACTGTCAAACATCCACTTCCCTTGATGAGACACTTGCCTCCCAAGCTACTATAGAAGATCAAACAAATACCTTGGATCTAAGTGAACACAATGCTAATCAAGATCCTAATGATCCTCCATCACCCATTATCGACCCCATTGCAAGTCCTCCATCATATCCACTTGGTCTTTCCAATAAGGAACTCATGTCTAGTGTTCCACCTACACCTAGTCCCATTGTCCATTGCATACCCCAAGGAAACCAGTCTCAAGATGTTGGTATTTCCTCCATGCATTCTAAGTCCACTTTTCATCATAAAACCTATCATATGCCTAAAACATACATGGCCATCCCTCTCCATCATCCTACAAGTGTCAAAAGCATGTGACCATACACCTTCCTCCATCCAATTTACCACCATTACTTCCAACTCCTAATACCCCTCCATCTACTTTACCACCATTACTTCCAACACCTAACATTCCAATCATTCATAAATACCCTAAATATCCTAGTCATGACCAACAAATGCACACATTGTGTAAACATAAAGCTTCCACTCAATCCATCCACCCCATAGGATTCAAAAATAAAAATTTAGATGCCTCTATTTATAAAGTCAAAAATTCTAATGGTCCTAATGCCTTAGCATACAATTACAAAAATTCAAAGCCAAGTGCATCCAAAAAGTTATATAAGCACATGCCTCCAAAAGAAAAGTCTAAAAATAAAATGGTTCGGGTACCTAAGCAAAAAGAAATCAAGTCAAATGAGGCATCTACGTCACAAAAATCCCAACCATCCACTTCCATCCAAAATACACATTCCATTCAAAAATTACAAAAATCCCACAAGACAAATAAAAGCCATAAAAATACTAAGTCTATGTGGGTACCTAAAGCACTTCATCACCCATCTCCTAAGCAAACATCTCCATTGCTTTCTACACCTCGTCCACATCAAAAGCTTCAACGTTTATCACAATGTGTGCAACCATTGGTCATGGTTCCCTTCCATTTCACAACAAGCCCTTATACCTCCATCTTGTCACCCCCCATCCACTATCCTACATATCTTCCCCACCACCTTCCTATGGTCCATGCTTTTGGCTAAGCCTCCCCATTCATATTTTGCATAATTCCCATATAAGTCCTATATCTTCCCTCCATAATCCTCCATAATACACATCATATTCCATCATCTACCTACTCTATCTCCATTTCATGTCATCCCTTACCAACATCTATGAGCATAATGACATTTGACATGGTCCATGCAATGATATCCATTTCTAGTGGGACTATCACCTTTCATGCAACTAGACACTTGAGTCCCTCCTATCCAAAAGTCAAAAAGTCAAAAAGTCAAAAAAAAAAAAGTAAAGAGAAATCCCTTCATCCAATGGTGAAAACCTGGTAAACAGGCGCCTTGGATAAGTACCATGATGAAAACCTGGCAAACAGGCATCATGTGTAGTTTGATCTTCTATGTCACTTACACTTGGGGGCACAATGTCTTATCTATCCAACCTATCATTTTTATGTCATATCATTTCCATCCTACCTACCATCTTTAGCCATCATACCTACCTATCATATTGGGTCCACTTATCCACTCTTCTCCTTTTGATCTTGATGAAGATATAGGGGCAAAATGTTGAAACATGTTTTTTGGGTATCTCTTGACATACCTCATCCTATCTAAACCAATCATATCATTATCCTATTGTCATCAGCTTTGTCACGAAAAATCCTAAGTCTTGTACCTAGAATGGGGCATGTCATTCCTATGCGACATAGTCTTTGGAGATCACATCCTTGCTCTCTTATGCATACATCCATTTCATCCATTAATCCCATTTATCTCCTTGCACCTAGACTTGGTTTTCCCCTTGTCATTGGTATCTAGCACAAAGGCTACCCAAATTTTCATCCATTGACACCTCAAAAATGTCAAAATCCAAAAAAATCATAAAATGACAAAAGGAACAAAAACACTCGATACAAATGTCTGAAAAAGGAATAAAACATATAAAATGTCCTGAAAAGACCTAAAAGTCATAAAGGTCAGGAGAAAAACACAAAAATATTCAAATCAAGTAATGTCGAATCCTAAAATACGGGTCAAAGGTCATATCGGTCGGTCCATGTCATTTAATGAACTCGTTGTCTCGCATTTTGCTTTCGTGAAGTTGGAACCATCGGGTCGATGAGTCCAGTTATTAAATTAGGTCAACACAGGTTGGTCAAAATGAAATCATGGCATTTGTCACAATCGTCACATCGGTCAAATAAGTCAGAAATAATCAAACTCGAACACAAGACAGTCATTTGAAACGTCAATGTCAAAATTGGTCAAAATTAGACAACATAAGCCAATCAATCATACAGTCAACATCAATCAACTTGCCAAAACACATTAGTCAAAACAATGTCAATCTCGTCACTCTTTGGTCCTCTTCAAGATGTGTCCTTCTTGGAGTTAGACCTTGTCAAAATGTTCTTTTCCTTTTCAGGATGTGTCCTTCCTGACAATAGGCCCCATCAAACTACCAACGCCATCAAATTGGCAAAAATCTTAAACTGTCAAAACTGTCAAATCAAACAAGAATTCAATCTTTGGCAAACAAACATTGGCAAACAAAATTGCATGGCTATTAATCTTTCTGGTCTTTCTTATCTTATCTTTTGGCTATCTTGGCTATTTTGTCTTATATTTTTACTGTTTTGTCTTTTTGGTCATGTTACTAGCTACCTCAAGGATGTCCCATGAAGGATTTAGAGGTGCGATGACATCTCTTGGCCTATTTTATTTTCTCTGACTACTGCCTGTGGGTTGTCTTGACAAAAAGACTGGGGCAACATGACCCTTAGTATGAGTTAGGACATTCCTTGTCTATGACTGTCTATTTTTCAAGTGGATGACCTTGCACACCTTGGTCTATGTCATACCATCGTGTTTGTTGTCCATTTGTGTCATTTTTACCGCCCAATGATGATTAAGAGCAATAAATATTAAAAGTCCTATGGCAATGTTTTGAAGGATTTGGTCTAGGAACTAACATGCATCTTCTTTAGTCTTGTCATCTTCTCTCACTCGTCTCATGTAGGCATTGCATCCATCTCATCATCCATATCATTTTCATTAACATTTCTTTGTCTCTTCATATTCTAGTCTTCTCATCCATTTCGAGAGCACACCCATGTTCTTGGGACACATGCATCTCTGGGGCATACCACAGCCCTCCTCGTCATTTCTTCCTCATCTTATTTTGCAGGGCATGTTACTTGACTTATTTCTTTGTCACAATGGAAGCATGCCATTACTTGAAGGGGCAAAATGTAGTTACATAAAATTGTCCTAGGCTTGCAACTCTTAGATTATTCAACGCTTTCATTCTTAATAATTAAATAATTTTAATTATTTAATTATTCTAAAGAGTCCTTAATTCTTCTATTAATTGATAATTTTAATTATTTAATTAGATATTTTAATCTGTTGTTCTCATGATTATTAAATAAATAAATTTTATTTATTTATCTAATACGTCATTAATTACCTAAGTCTTCCTTTAATTAAATAAATTTCTTAATTTATTTAATTCCCCTTTTGTCATTTATTCCTCTTGATTATTAAATAAATAAATTTTATTTATTTAATTACGTCACTAAGCAAGTCCCCTTCTTTTAAAAATTAAATGGATTCTAATTTATTTGATTTTTGTCCATTTTCTACTATAATTAAATAATTATTTTAATTATTTAATTATTCATTAACCTCTTCTCTCATTAAATTAAATAAAGTTAATTTATTTAATTTGGTCCACTCTCTTGAATTTTGAATTAAATTATTATTTAATCGAGAATGATTCCTTGTCACCATTCCTCATGAATTAAATAAACATATATTTATTATTTGATTTATTTCTTGTTGAAGAATACTGAATTAAATAAATTTTATTATTTGTTCTCCGGTAACCTCTTACTGTCAGATACCATCTTATCTTCAAATTAATTCTTATCTTTTGACATCTCATTTAATTTCAACCCTTGATTGAATTATCTTATAATTCAATCTTGGCCCATCATCTTATCATTTGCCCTATTTGACTAACCCTAATGCACACAGCAACATTCAATCTTGATCTTTGATTCTAGGGTTTTTGTCATCTTCTCATCCTGGCCACACATTCAAAATTGCAGTTTTTATAAAATGGCAATTTTGTTCTCATTTGGCTCTCTCTTGGTCTCTTATTTCTCTGGCTCTTGGAGGCTCTCTCTCTCTCTCTCTCTCTCTCTCTCTCTCTCTCTCTCCATCTCATGCTCATTCTGTCAATTTAGGTTATGATCATTGTCATTTGCAGTCATTGTCATTTTAGTCTATTGTCAAGTCATTTCTTTCAATAAATCCTTCAAAACTTGCTTTGGTCTTGTCATTTGTCATAGTTGCTCATACAAATCTGAGGGCATCTCTATTCACAACAAGCTAGGAGGTGTAACAAAGGTGAAGCATGGAAGATGAAGACCTAGGGTAATATTGTTCCTTTTGTTTTCATATTATTTCCTTTGTACTTTGTTATTTCATTGGAATTTTATTGTTATTGTGCTAACCCACTTAATAATTTTAGGATTTTCCCTTGATTACACTATCCACCTCTCAGGGAGTCTCATTCAATTTTAAAAGGTTTAGTAATGAAGCCAGTTATGGTCATATGACTTCCACAATCTGGTTGCTCATTAAAGTTTCTGAAGCCTCTTCTAAATCACGTTCAAGAATCAAACACATTTTTACAGAAGATGTTACACAAAGTTTTGAAATCATTAGATACGGTCTTGAGTAAAGCCAGGGAGCTTGTATGAGATATGGTCCAACATGCACCAGTGTCAAGGCACTATTAAAAATTTGATGTAGGTCTCACAATGTTCCACTTCCTGAGCTCAAAAAGACCTTATTCCATACTCCATTACTGAGGTAATTATCTCAGTTTGTTCCAAAAAAGAAAGATCATTCAGATGATAGTGTATCTACAAATTAAGTGAAGATGACACTTCAGAATAGTGCATTTTTTTCATGGGCCAAGAAAAATGAAGATACCATGTACCCAAGTGTTTTAAACAACAAAAAAGTGAAAGAATTTACAAAATTATCTGCATTTCTTGCAACAAATCTGAGCTCTATAAGAAAATCCTGTAACCCATTTGGGTTCTCTACTAACAATTGTAAATTCAACAAATATGAATGCTACAGGAAACCCAAGTAGGGTTTTTTCTCAAAATGCAGAAAAAGACAAAAAATAAAAAAATGCAAGAAAACCCAGTTAAAAAAATGGAGGTCGAGCCACAACTAATTCTTTCTTTTTCTACATTCTAGGAACCCATCTGGGTTGTCAATGTTTGTGAAATTCAAGAAGGAAACCAAGATAATACAGGAGGGTTAAGAGATAAATGAGCATGAACACACTTTTCGTGTTCATGGTTGTGGCCAATGCTTGCTTCTCTTATAAGAACAACAAAAAAAAATAGTGAGGTATCCTTGTTAACAAATACAGAAAAGAAGCAAGCATTTTATGCTTTATTCTTAAAGAAGAAACAAGAATCTAGGTCGTTTTGCACTGAATCAACAAAAATGGAGTGGTTGATTGAACTTACCCGAAGTTTTGCTCACAAAATCTTTGCAATTTGCAAGATTTTTTTCTTTCAAAAGCTTCATACTAGTTTCTCATGGTTGTTGTCAACAGAAGAAAGCAACAACAAAAAACAGGGAAATGAGGGAAGCCAAAGAAATGCTTCATACCCATGGCCTGTGATTCAAAATCAGTCTCAAAAGTGTGATGAAATGCAAATTTAATTCAAGAAGGCACATTTACCTGTGCTCCCGTGTCATTTTCATGCAAATGGTGTAAAAAAATGACTAAAAAACCAGTGTCAATGCCATTTTCCTGTGATTGCTTAAACCCTAGCGGTAGAGAATCATGTTTCCAGATTCTTCCAAGCAACCAAATGATGGTGTTTTTTGCATCATTCAGGTATTATCATTAGGGTTTGACCCTATTCTTTGCATTTCGATGGGATATTTTATCCTTTCTTTTAAAATAAAACTCATGATAAATATGATGGCAACGAATTTGTATTCTCCCTTAGGCATTTCATGCCCTATAAACTTTCCCATTTTGGAAGCTTTGCTAAGTCTTAATTATGTCATGTGTTATCACCTAGGCATTTTATACCTTATGTTATTTTGACTTATGCTGAGGTGTGCAATACAATGTGTTTCCATGAGACCATCAAGTGATGCCTTGTTTTTCCAACATCATGTGACTTGGCATTCTTTCTAAGAGTCTTGGAGGTTGGCCTTATTAGCCAAGTGTTATTGATACTATATGGCTTTGCAAACCAATGAAGTATGACATGTGTGGGAAGAATGCAGAATATGGTAAGCTGATGGTCAAAGTGCCTTAGAGGCTTTTGAGAGCTTTTTCCATAACATTTGATGTTGCATTTTATTCCATGTCTGAAAATATCATGTAAGTGATTTTAAAATCACTTTTATTATGCCTTTTAATGCTAATGTAACATAGAAATATGGTGGGGCCCTTTGATTTATGCTCAATTGTAAAGTGTTTTGCTAAGTGGTGTTTTATAAATCACTTAACAAATTCACTATCTTTAATGCTTTAAAAGGCCATGTGTTTTCAAAAACACACATACTGCATGATGGAGAATGTGGTCAAGTGTTGAAATAGGACCAATGATTATTTGTAGAGGTGTGAGAAGTGTGTGATGTTGTTTGGACTATTTTTAGTGGGAATGAGGCCAAATGGAGGTATTTTTGTCACACTTTTGGGATGGCTATTGGCTTAGCTTGTTTTTTTTCGATGTAGAAGGCATTTTAGAGACTTCTAGAAGGTTCTTTTGGGGCCATTTCTATTTTATCCGAGGATAATCTTCTAGAAGCACATGTGTGGGAGGTTTTGGTGGGTGTTAGTTAAGTATGTTCATTTTTGAACATTTTGGGGAGTTCTTTCTTTTTCAACAGGAGGATAGCTACTATCTTGGAGTTATTTTTTCATGAAGCTGCATTGTAACTCAAGACAAACCTAATATACACTAAGCACTTTGAATTGATAACGTAGAGCACTTTTACCTTCTCATTTCCTGTTTCTCATGTATGTTGTTAATGATTGATCAACTTGTTTTGTGAAATCTATTCTTTCCTTGCAAGCTTGTCTCATGTTATGCATCTATTTAGCATAAGGTGTATGTTTGTAGGTTTTAAGTTGTGTTGTTAGTGGTGATGTTAATTGTGAAATCTCTGTTTTCCTTTTAAAAGCATTATTTATAGACCTTCTTATGAAATATTTATGCAAACTGCATTATCAAGTGAGTTGTGTAATTCTAGCTTTGTGATATTAATTCAAATATGATAAGTTGTTAACAGGTCTAGGTTGTTTTGGTGCATCACTTTAGGTTTTTTTTTTTAGCATTAGGTTTACTTTCATACAATGCTTACCCTTATCTCATAAATTCAATAGTTAAGTGATATCAAATAGGGAAGCTGGCCCACAATCCAGAGGTCTACTTCCAATTAGGTTACCCACAACCTGAAAGCATTCCAATGTTGGTCCAAATCTGTTAAGTGCAATTAGAAAAGCTTAGCAAACAGGGTGCAGATTTGGTGTCCCAACAGGTACCTCACTTCAAAGAGGGGAAAAATGTAGACACTAAAAAATGTCGTAATCAATGTCATACACTCAAATCAGAATTTTTAACATCAGTTCCTCTTTAATCCATCCTCTTTTTGCTTAATTGATTCAATTATCCTAGCTAATTAATTAATTGCATAATTTTCATCTATTGACCTAATCAATTAAATTGGGTTAATTCACCTCTTTTTTCACTAACACTTCATCCTATTAAATTAAATAAACCAAAATATTTAATTTAATCTCCTAACTCATCTTATTTAATTAAATATCCCTAAGTTATTTAATTAAATATCATTCCCCCTTCTCTTCCCTATTTATTGAATCATCTAATTTAATAAATATCTCCTTAAGTCTTCCAATTCCCTAATTGCATAAATTAAACCTTGTTTAATTAGCGATTGAACTTTCCTCTAATCAAAGGGAATATTCCCATGGAATATTCTTTATCCTTTTTGCACAATTTTTTTTTTTTAATTTGTAAATTAACCTTTATCCTTATCTAATAGAATATTCTAAGGAATATTCCCTCTCCTCCAACAAACTAACTTATCTTCTTTAAGAAGTTAACCCTCTTGCCTTCTAAACAAGTTACCTTTGACTTGTGTGAGCAAGTCAAAAGTGTGTTTGTTTGACGCAATTGTGAGCCTTTGATTAACTCCCGTCATGCATTCTCATCCATTGATGAGAATCCATGATCCATGCCTCTCATCTCCTTCATCCTTAACCGTTGATTAAGCTTTTTGGTCTCAACCATGTATTCTTCATTTGATCTCCTATAAATAGATCACTATTTGGAGACAAATGGTCCATCTTTTATTGCAAACTTATGCTATTAAATTTTCTCACATACTCACTCATCTTTTGCACACATTTAGCTTAGTTTTAGTTATTTTCAATTGCATATTAGCTTCAAGCTTTCATTAATGACTTCCATGCATCCATCTTAGTTTGTAAATAAATTAGGGTTTTCATCTTTTAGCTTAGATTAGCTTAGCACTTACATAATTAGATCATTTATAACATAAAATCATCGTAACCTAGCTTACATCATGCTCATTTTCATCATAATCTAGGTTTTCATACACAAAAACATCATTGTTTCATCAATTCTCTTCCATAGAATTGATTGAAACAAGCTCACAATCATAGGATTGGGAAAGGGTCATCGGTCCACATCAATGTGACACCAATTCCACAATGAGATAAGTTTCAATAGATTAGAGTAGATATTTTCTTTAAAGATTTCATAAATTCAACATGTTAGGTTTTTTGATAAAATGTTTACTTTTGATTTTGATTGATTGATCTTGTTCAAATTCAAGTACCTGTGGCTCTATTATTCTTTGATTCTTCATGGATCAAGTGTGATTCGACCCACCTCGGTACTTTCAATGTCGACAATTTCTAAAAACCATTGTTTAAAAGTCATTTTTTTACCATACCATGCACATGTACGTCATCCATATTTTGACATAAATAATCAAATTTTCTAAATCCTTTTGGGAAAAGATTTGTAACTCATTAAAGCATAGTTTCCATATTTTTTTGTAATTTTTTATTGAATTTTTTTGTTAATTTTTTATTGGCCATATTTGGTGTTTTAAAAAATTGTTGTGTACGTCACACATAAGATAACCTAAACTTATCATTTTTTTATTTTTTAGTGAAAAATTTGATACGCTTTGTTACGAATCGTTAAGGTCAAAAATTATGTTAATAAAGTTGATAAAATATAAAACCTTGATAATTCAGAGTTTATGGTTGGTTTCCTCATAAATTAGTGAAAATTAAAGGTGAAATCCAATTGTGAAAAAATTATACCTGGAATCTACTATCTCCATCTATAATGGGTTTTAATTTTATTAATTTTTTTTCAAAAGTCTTTAGACGTATGCCCAAAGTCGCTATTTTCTTGCGACATTGCTAGGACCTTCAACTTGCAAGTCAAACTAGGTCCAGGGCCTAGATTCAGATCCCCAAACCTTTTCCCGAACCTATTAACAAAGAAAAAATCCAACCTACATTTCAAATTTCAACAAAATACCGTTTAGTAAAATAGGATCTCGTTTTATTTATAAACGAGATCTTGTTTAATAAACAAGGTCTCATTTTCCATTTGGTTGTTGAAAATGGAACGAGAACCCGTTTAATATACAAGATCCTATTTACTACCATATCCCATTTACTATAGTATCTAGTTTAATAGATGGGATCCCGATTTATAAAAATCAGGATCTCGCTTAGTAAACGGGATCCCAATTTATAAAAATTGGGATCCCGCTTAGTAAACGGGATCTTGATTTATATAAATTGGTATCTCATTTATTAGACGGGATCCCAAGTTATTTTTGACTATTTTTTTTATTTTATCATCAAACAAGTACATCTTGGGTCTGAGAACTATTTTGTATGAACAACTACGACATATTTCCTATTTTCTATCAACTTTTGTCTTGTAGAAACTCTTCAAGTTGGGATTTTTTTCAATTTTGAAAGGAGGCATCATTGAGAGAATATTAAAAAGAATTTTTATTGAATTGCTACTTGTTTTCAAAGGAGTAAGAGGAATTTTATTTAATTGCTACTTTTTTGAAGGAGGAAGAGAAATTATTTTGAATTGCTACTTGTTTTCAAAGGAGGAAGAGGAATTTTGTTTATCTGCTACTTGTTTTAAGGAGGAAGATAAGTTTTGTTCAATTGCTATTTGTTTTCAAAGGAGGATGATAAATTTTTAATTGCCACTTGTTTGAAGGAGGAAGAGAAATTTTGTTCAGTTGCTACTTGTTTGAAGGAGGAAGAGGAATTTTGTTTAATTGCTATTTGTTTGAAGGAGGAAGAGGAATTTTGTTCAATTGCTACTTGTTTGAAGGAGGAAGAGGAAATTTGTTCAATTTCTACTTGTTTGAAGGAGGAAGAGGAATTTTTTGAACAATTTCTAATTGTTTGAAGGACTTTCAATTTTTTGACATTCATTTGTATATAGTTCAAAAAAATTCAATCATGGGATCACAATGTTAGAATAAGAGGAAAGATAGGAAGGTATTGACCCCTGAAGAAATTCAAGCAAAGAGAGAGGAGGAAAAAAGACAAAGAGAAAGAAGAATGAGAATTTGATCAATGAATGATGCTGAAGCATCCAAATCCACAACTATTGAAGATAAAAACATTGAGTCCACCGATTTAGACGATGCAAACTTGCAAGAGGTGAATGTGGAAACTAATACAAATATACAAACTACTCCTGGTATGTCTTCAAATATCCCTTTCAATGCTATGGAGAATGTTTCAATAGGCACAAGTCAAGGTATGTCTTCAAATCCACCTTTGAGCCTCATGGGAATGCTATTTATTAGAGATTTTAAAAATGTTGGATATAACAATGTTGACATCGATAATATTCGCAGAGTTTAAGATTTGAGTCAATTTTTTGTTGAAAATGAAAATGAAAATTATTTTAATGAAAACTATTTTGTTATTGAAAATGAAAATGAAAATCCTTTTATTGAAGTTGAAAATGAAAATTAATTTCTAGGAAGTGATGTTGAAAATGAATATATATATATATATATATATATAATTGAAAGTTATGTTTTGGATAATCTTTGTGGTAAGATTTTTTGGAGACAAATAAGAACATGTGCCAATAGATTATACAAACAATTTTTTTATCATAAAAAAACTTGCAATTCAATGTCATCTAATGATGCAATTGATGATAATGTAGAAAATAAGAAAAGTAATGAAAAAGTTAGGAATTTTTGTTAAACAAAGAAAAAAAGATCAATTAGTAAAACATGTTATGTCTATTATTGCTAGTGCCATTTAATCTATTGGAAAAAGTAGTCATTGTAAATATAAGAATGCAGCAAGAAGAGCTATGACAACTGCTATAGTTAATAAAGCAACTTTGAATAAAATAATGGTAAGCAATATTAATGAAGTTTTAAAAATACATCCTAAAACATTGCTAAGAGTGGCAAAAAGAATAGAAAGTATAGAAAATAATCCAATCAACCAATGTTGGAGTTTTAGAGGTTGACTCCCAAGGTTTGGCATTAAATTGAATGTTGAAATTAAATATTTGATTAAAAAATATTGGCATGATAATAGTAGGGTATCATCTAATTCTAGAGATATTTTAAAATTAAGAGTGGGATCCAAAGTTTGTGATCCTCATCCAAAACACCTATTAGATACAACACAAAATGAATTTTATAGAAAATTTTGTGGTGATTTAGTGTTACCTAGTAATATTAAAATAAGTAAAAGGTCTTTTGAACAATGTAAACCTTGGTATGTAAAAATTAATAGGCAATGAATATCTTGTTGTTTGTAAAACATATGTTCAATTTTATTATTTTTATGATATTTTTTGATATATACATTGTACTTTGCATACTAACATGATTATGTAAGAATGTGGTATTAATATGCCCCCTGAAACAATAAGGGAGTTTATATCAAGTTTGTTTTGTGAAAGATCTAAAAGAAAATTATTTTATTTAAGTTCTTGTATTTATGGACAAGACACGAGTTGTGGATTTCATTCTTAAGAGTTTGCATGCATGAAAGTGTTGATAATGATTTCGGAAAACAATTAGTGGATGTTAAAATATTTAATAATGTTGAGTATTCTCTAAAACATGGAAAAATTGGAAAGCGTTGTGATTCAGTTACAAAATTTAAGTTAGTGTACATGCATTCATATTAGAATTTAATAATAAGATTGTACCAAAATATGACATGCACTCTCAACATGCTCGATGGCTTGACAACCAATTTTGCACATATAGAAACACATTTCCAATTGGTAGCGTAGACATTAGAATTTGACCATTCCCATATGGTCAAATTCATCCCCTTTCATTCCTCTATCTCACATCCTTCACTAGCATTAATTAAATAATTTATTTAATTAATATCCCCCTTTTCCTAATGTTTCTAAGGTATTTAATTAAAATGATTATATACTTTATCTTTTACCCCATTTCCTCTCTAAATTAAATAAATGTTTTAATTTATTTAATTTAGTCATTTGGCCTCATGAATTTAAATCAATTTTAAATTCACTATTTTCTCTCTCCTTGTCCCATCCTGCATAATTATTCTTAATCTAGATTAATTTGATTAATATATGGTTAAGGTGTGCACACCCCTAATCAGGATTAATGTCACATCCTCCATCATTTTCCACTTGCCTTAATCCTTCATTTACCACCTTAGTCCTTTGTTTGCACAACCCTAATCACGTGATTAAGTCAACCTAATCCTCATGCCATTTATGGCATACCCCCAAGTCAACTATCATTAATTGTTTTCTCCTTTTGGATAAGGCAACCCATTCCCCATATGAATTTAAAATTCACATTTATTCTTTGTAGGCTGCCCCTCTTCTCCATGTAGATATTTGAGGAATTTTTAATTCCTCATGTGTCGCATCTCTCACATGGGGACAAGGGCCACATTTATGAGATCTTGTCCCAACCCAAGGTACCTTAAAGTACGTGCACCTCACCTTCCCCTTGACACCTCATTGGACACGTGGCAAGATGTGAGGGCTTGTGAGTTCTCAACTCACCCTGGCCCTTGATCTTGTCCATGTTGGCATCATCTCATCCCTCCATTTCTTAGAGGCATTTACCATAAAATTAGAGGATTTTTCCCTCATTTTACATCACACTCATTCAAGCATACTAACATTCCAACTTTCAAGAACTCAACTAGCATCCACCATTGTTGTAACTTTTGAGCTCATTTTGCATCCACATTGTGCATCTACCCAAATACCCACCTTCACCATTGCATTCCTCATCTCATCCACATCGCTTTGCATAAATTTTTATGCTATTTTTCATTTGAAGGAGCACACAATCAAACAAATCAAAAGGGCCAACCAACCAATCAACTTGGACAAGATAACTCGCTTCCTTTATCTTATTTTTGTTCAAGTTCAACTAGGCTAATTGTTGAGATGTTGTGTTTACTTTGTTTTGCATTCGTTTTGTTTTGCATTCATTTTGTTTTGCATTTTGGACTAGGGAATAAACACTGCACACATTTTTGGCACGCTCAGTGGAACCCACATCACGGGTCTACACAAGTTCACATTTTTTGTTATTTGATTTTTGTAGGTTCAGGGTGAATCCGTCCTAAAATAGGCGAACCTAATAGTAGAGGAAAATTTTCTTATTACAGAGACAAATTTGCCCTTTTTGTGAAAAGGGGAGAACTTTACATTTGAGGCAAAACTGCTTGGGTTAAAGTGGCGAATCTGACTTTTGAGGCAAAGTTGCTTGGGTTACAGGGGCAAATTTGACTTTTGGGGCGAAGTTGCAAAATCAGGTGAATTCGCCCATCCTCATAGAATAGGTAAATTTTCTCAACAAAGAAAGGAAAATTTGTTTAGAGCAAGGGTGAATTTTCTCATCAGAATATGCGAGCTTGCCTCACACACAGGCAAATTTGAGGTAAACCTGAGACTTGAATTTCTAGTTTTCAGCCTCAATTTTGTTTCGGTTTTAGGTACTAATCTAGTAACTCCTATGTTTGTGAGTGTGCCTACTTTTTTCTAATTATTTGTGTAGCTTTTCCTCGTTCATCCAAGACTAGTGGTTGCAAACTACTAGAATATTTTCTGCAAGACGATCAATTGAAGAGCCCTTTAGTTAGTTTGTATGTCATTTTTCATACTAGCTAGAAAAACGTAGATTAATTAAAGGGTCAATAAACTTTCTTTTTGTGTTTGGGAGTGGATTGTTGATGTATCCAATCCCCTTGTGGCATTTGGGGATCCTAGGTGATGAGAAATCATAGTTCACTCTAGTCTAGTCCACTCTACGTAGGAGACCCTGTGCTAGTGTGTCTAAGCTTCCCCTTGTGCTACGTGCAAGCCTAGGGACCAGCCAAAACATCTAATATCTTCTTCCCTTAGCAGGACCTTCCTAGGATTTCAGCACCAGAGGATGATCCCAACCACATGTTATCAGTGGAGTATATAAAGGGGGAGAGCTAAAGTTGTACCTCAATCGAGTCACATCATGTTTAGCGAAGTGTCAAAGCTAGGGTGATACCTAGATAAGACAGGCAGAGTTGGTCTAAGTTTCCAATACCTCGTTGGGGATCTTGACTCACACTTGTGATGGGCTAGTGTTCACGGTTGTGCCCCACGTATCGTGAGTATATCGGGGACTTACAAGATTGCCTTGTATAGCCTAAATAGAGACACGTGTTGTAGCCCCAACTTGGTCTAGTGCAAGGGATGTGCACCATACCCCAAAGTTACTCACCACATACTCCATTGGGTTGAGATAGGAATCCTCATGGTGGACTATTATAGTCTCTGAGTGAGAGTGTGAAGGTGAGCCCATGGCATGTGTTGATGACCCTATGCCATTGGAATGCTAGCTATCCACCTTCACGAGAAAGGGTGATCCAGAGAACCACCTCGGTATCATGGAGTATTAACCTTGGGTTGTCCACTCAAGGTGGTGGGCCTACATCAAGTTTGTAAACCCTCATCACTAATTTTAGGATTGTGTTGCCTGACGTGTCTTCATTGTGCAATACCAGTGCTTTTATTTTTAGTTGAGTCAGTCTAGCCTTATGTCTATTGTTTGATGTGTCTATTTTCCTTTGCCAGAGTTAGCCCCTACCTTGAGAGGAAAATTTTCCCCTTATAGAGGTGAATTTTCACTATAGATAGGTGATTTTTCCCTACAAAAGGGCGATTATGTGCCTCAGTCTAGTCTAGGTCATCTATTTAGGAGAATTTTTCTTTGTTAGAGGTGAATTTTCCTGTGGATCACTTTCTTAGGCAACCCTATTTTCGCTCGTTCCCTGGAATAGGCGAGCCGGTCAATCCTCATCCATCAAATTCACCCATTCTTTGAGAATAGGAAAATTTGCTATCCCCTTGGGCTAATTTTCTCCCCATAGGGGTGATCCCACTTCTTGTCCAAGTCTTTCATCCATCGGAATCCAAATTTAGGTGAATATGTTTGTCCAATAGGCGATTTCGTTCTTGTCCGTACCATTCAAGAAACAATCAAAATTGTCATCTTGTTAGGTGATCTTGAAAGTCAAATCCGCCCATTCCCTACTAGTTTTCCAACATTGTAGGTGAACTTCCTAGAGAATAGGCGAACTTGTAAGAGTTTAGGTGATTTTGCTAGTTGTTTGGGTGAACATGTTGTCAGATAGGTGAAGTTGCTCAGCAAATTCACCTATTTCTTGTACCATTCCAAGTTTAGGAAAATTTGATCTCCAGGATAGGTGAATTTGCTCCACAATTTCGCCTGTTTCTTGTGTTGTCTAAGTTTTGGGTGAATTTGCTTCCCCTGGAAAGGAAAATTAGCTAAACACATGCGATTTTGCTTCCTATAGATAGGAAAATTCATTACCTAGACAAACAAATTTTTTACATAGAGGCGAATCTGCTTCCCATACAAATTCTAGAGGGGAATCCTTTTGGCCACTGAAAGCTTGTTGTTTTCTGAGTCCTTTTTTGTGATCAAATTTTTTTATCATCATTCGTCTTCCTGTAATTGTCATTTTTGTCCATCTAAATTTTCCAAAATTTATCATTTTATCGACCAAATCATGTAGGTGCATCTCAGAGTATCCCTAGATTGCATTTTCATCATTAGTTCATCAATCAAAATTCCCTAGACTACATTTTTGAGGTTTTCATCCAAGTTGGCTTAGGTACATGTTCTTGATCACCATCATTCGCACTTGCTTAAGATTTTCATCCATCCTAAGTCAATCATCATCTTCGGCCCAACCAATCTATTTCCATCTTGAGGTAGATTCAATGTCATAATCATCCTTTGCAATTCAACCCGATCAATCAACACCCTATGTCATCTGGTCAAACCTTTGAACTTAGTTTAGAATCAGTTTCATCATCTTATCCAATCAATCATCTAATCCAATTAATCGTGTCATCCCATCAATCAATCTAATCCAATCCAATTGCATCCTTTATCCAATCATCCAATTCAATCAATCAATCCCTCATCCAATCCAATCAATCCTTTAACCATCACTTAGGTACCCAGCCTAACATTCCCCAGGATCCTAACAATGGCGATTCATCCCAATCCAACACTAAGGTGCAAACCGCATTGCCTCCTACCGATGAGAGCATGGTCATCTAGCCTAAGGTCACTGTCGATGAGTACCTCAGTAACCCCACTAATCTCCAAATGACTCATCATCTACTCAATGAGTGTGGGGATAAAATTCTTGCCACATTGCTAATGAAGGGTATCAAACCACCAATATGATTTGAGTTATCCAAGTATGTCAATACTGCACCACCTATGCCTCCCATGTCTTAGGAGCCCCAAAACTCACAGAATGTTTCAAGAGATTTGTAGATCCCTAAGGGTTCCCCCATAGACAATTGGTATCAACTTGGGTTTGGTAATGTCATGCTCTATCAAGTTCAACATCCTCCCTAGATCTTAGTCACAGGATCATCTCAGTCAGGTCATGATCCTAATGACCCCCTTACCAATGGTATGCCACAAAATTTTCCACCACCGCCACCTCTGAATGTCCAACAAGGTTTGATGCCCATACCATCTGCACCACCTCTTCCACCACACCAGTTAGGTCAACCACCAATGAATATTGGGTGCAACCCTTTCCTTGCATTACCACCACCTCTAGGATATACACCCGCATCCAATCTACCACCACCTCCATTGACCTCTTAGCAACCACCCTAGAGCAATATCCCATCTCAACAGCCACCGCCGCAAGGTAACCCATAACAAGTGCCACAACAAACCCCCCAAAATATTACAATTCCACAATAAACACCACAACAACAACCTCCATAGTAGAACACCTCAATCTCAATGTCACAACCAAAGCAACCACCCTCACATCAGCTACTTGGTAATCCATCACAACCACCTCATTAGTCACAATCCCCACCACATCAGCAGGTGTCCCAACAAAATCCACCATTCCAACAACCACAAGTCACCCAATAGCCTAACATCCCATCTCAACCTCTTTATGCGCAACCATCTCATCAACATACGTAGATCCCAACACAACAACTGCCATCCCACCAGCATATCCCACAAAACATCACTCAATATATGTACCACCCGCAAAGAACATATTATACATGACCTGCTATATCAAACCCAAATCCCAGTTATATGTGTCACAATCCATAACAATCTCAGCAACAACCACCCTACATAACCCCTTCGCAACCATAGAAAAACACCTCTTATCAACAACCTAACCCTCAACAAACTCCATATGCATCACAACAATATGTTGCGTATAACTATCAGTCCAATCCATATTATGCCTCGCAGTAGCAGTCATCCTATCAACAACTGTCATACCAACAAGCTACTTCCACCTCATATCACCAAACACCTTGATCCTAACAACAAGGGGCCTCCACCTCTTATTATCAAATTATGCCATATTATCAACAATCCTATGCCACTTAGCAAACACAATCCACATATACCAATCAATATCATCCAACACCGTCATACACACCTACACCATCATATGATCAAAACACTTCTACCCCATCTTTATCCTAACAACAATATGATCCTTACCATCAATCCAATCCATTTAATCCAACTCAAGCAACATCTGCTAACAAGGAATGGGAAGAAATAAAAGTTGCATTGAAAGACTTGCAAGTAGGGATGTCTAAAAAGTCTTTCAAGTTTGAAGAGATTTGTCCCTATCCATTCAATCCCTCAAATTTTCTTGTTCCTTTTCCAAAGCATTTTGAAATGCCTAAATTTGACAAGTATCAAGGAACCAATGATCCAAAAGCCTATCTTCAAGAGTTCTATTTGAAATGCAAAGAAGTCTTGCATAATGATAATTACCTTGTGCGATTATTCCCTAGGAGCTTAACGAGGGTAGCTTTAGATTGGTTTATGGGTCTCCAAAAGGAATCGATCTCTTCTTTTGTAGATATTTTAGAGAAATTCATCACACAGTTCTCCTTCAATATGGAGAGGGATATTGACACTCTGGATCTCCTGAAAGAAAAACAATGTGAGGGAGAAACCTTTGCTAGCTACCTACAAAGGTGGCATGCTATGGCTAGTCGCATGGAATCTCCTCTTAGTGAAAAGGAAATGGTGACCCTTTTTGTAGAAAATACTCATCTCGATATGGCACATAATCTCAATCTTCACTGTGTCACCACCTTTGCAGAGGTCATAGAAAAGGGTCCTATCCTTGAGAGAGCACTTATTGTGGAGGGAAAAATCAAAATTCATAATTTCGATAAAGACAAGTCATCTAGAGACAAGTCCCACTACTGGAACAAAAACAAAAATGCAGTCAATGATGGTGTCACTGACACCAAACATGCTCAAGTAGCAAATACCTCGCAAAGGCCACATATATGCCCCTCCTCAGCAACTAATTCCTAATGCTATATATGTCCCATAAGGGGCACTCGTCCTCCTCCACAGTCCAACAAAAATAATCAAGGCAATAATAAATGCTCCTTCACTACTTTAGGAGAGCCTCTAAGTGTTGTCTTCAACAGGTTTTTGCAAGTGAGCTATCCCGTTACATATCCTGTGACCCAACCTTTCGATGAGTCCAAGCCAAAGCCCACCTGGTATAGGGAGAATGAGTATTGTGACTTTCATAAGATCAAGGGTCACTCCACAAATAAATGTCAGGGATTAAAAATGTATCTCCAAGATCTTTTAGATCGAGGAGATATTCACGTGGATGAAAAATAGGAAACACCATCCAATGCTCAGCTACAAATATATCAAAACGCCTTCTTGAAGCATAACCAGGGTGCCAACACGTCTAATGCTAACCCTGGGCTGAGTAATAACAATATTCAAAACAACACTACTAATATTAGCTATAAGAATGTGCCTTATAACTATGAGGGTATAGTTATGTACATTAGACAGGTAGAGCTTCGCGTATCCACGATTCATGTTAAAGGCAAAGACCCACAATGTGTTGTTATATCTACATATGTGTGTGTGTGTGTGTGTGTGTGTGTGTGTGTGTGTGTGTGTGTTTGTGCAATGGTGAACACACAAATAGGAGTGCATGGAAAACAACCCTTTAAATGAGAACTAGACAAACCCTTTCCATATTTCGTAGTAACAAGAAATAAAAAAAGAAAATTGTAGAGTGAATTAGTGTGCAATGAAGAACAAAATAACACAATTGCTTGGTAGAATATCTTAGAAATGAAAACCAGTGAAATCATTTTCATATTTTGGAATAACAAACAAATACTAAAAACAAAATGCAAAGTTAAAGTTTGTGCAATGATGAACACACAAATAGAAGTGCATGACATAAAACCTTCAAAATGAAAACCAGTCAAACCCTTTCCATACTTTGTTGTAATAGTCAAATATAAATGACAAAGTAGTGAAACCCTCATCATAATGCAATTCAATAAATAGAATATTACAAGTGCATGGAAGAATATTGTCGAAATGATAACTAGTGGAACCCTTTTCATATTTTGTAGTAGCAAGAAAATATTAAAAGAAAAATACAGAATAAAACTTTGTGTAATGAAGAACAAAAGAGTACAAGTGCATGGAGGAATGGAATGAAAACCAGTGTAACCCTTACCATATTTTGTATTGCAATCAAATATAAAGAGAAATTTGCACAATGAAAATTTGTGCAACGAAGAACATAATGATATAAGTGCATGGTAGAATATTGTGGAAATGAAAGACAATGGTACAAGCCTAAAAACTCACCTGAAAGAGAAAGGGAGCTTTCGAAAGTGCAAAACCGAACAATGAATCGTGTAGGGTCGAACAATGAATTGTGGAGAGTTGAACATGTTATAATAATTTAGGATGGGTTATTACAAAACCAATGAAACCATTTTCATATTTCAGAATAACAAACAAATAGTAAAAACAAATTGTAGTATTGATTTTTGTGCAATGACAAACACATAAATAGAAATGCATGACATAAAACCCTCAAAATGAGAACCACTCAAACCCTTTCCATACTTCATAGTAATAGTCAAATATAAATGACAAAATAGTGAACCCCTTGTCATAATGCAACTCAATAAATAGAATATTACAAGTGCATGGTAGAATATTGTTGAAATAATAACCGGTGGAACCTTTTTCATATTTCGTAGTGGGAAGCAAATATTAAAAGAAAAATGTAGAATAAAACTTCGTGCAATGAAGAACAAAAGAGTACAAGTGCATAAGGATATAAAGAGAATTTTGCACAATGAAAGTTTGTGCAATGAAGAACATAATGATATAAGTGCATGGAAAAATACCGTTGAAATGAAAGACAATGATATAGGCCTAGTGATGTGAAAACCTCACTTGAAAGAGAAAGGGAGCTTTCGAGAGTGCATAGCCGAACAATGAATTGTGCAGAACCAAACAATGAATCGTGGAGAGTCGAACATGTATGGGTGCTTAACCAAACAAAGACTCCAAAATAAACACAAACAAAAGGAATGGCAATGAGTGAGATATGTGAGAATTTGGAGCATTGAATGAACCTTGATCTCTGAATTACAAGCTTGTCAGGTCGAGTAATTGTGGAGGGACATATAAGACAAGTTGCCCAGTGGAGTTATCAAAAGGGGCGACGTGCGATTAATGCTCTCAACTAGACGTTTGGGGTGAAGTGTTTGCACGACATGTATCCATCCAACCCAACACATGGTGTTTTTTGCATTGCCTCCGGAGGTGGACTTACTCCACTATTGGGCAGACCCCAAAATGGGCCCGTCAAGAACATCATAGAACAATCATTGTGTGAAAGTGGCGAGGTGGTGGAAATTTTAGAAAACAAAATTGACAGATTGTAGTGTTCCACCACTTTGTTGATTGGGTTTCACTGTGATTTTTGTAGGTCTGATTTCTTTTGTTTCAATTGATATTCTTCTTTTTTGTGTGTTTTTGCATTTGATGCCAATAATGCTAACAATACTAAAAGGCATTTACATACAATAGGAACTATAAATAAACTAATCTATTGAGTTAACTTGAATAATGACTCAATTTAGTAACCAAAGTTGCTTTCCGCATTACATAATAGATGGCATACAACCAATAGATTACATTAGATTTCAAGCTAAATATATCTTCAACTAAACTTTAACTTACAACCTTATAGCTCTATGAATAGTAACCTTCTATAATACCAAACCCCAAATAAGTGCTTACAACTTTTGAATGACAAGCTTCTCCCACCAAAAAATGAATTGGGAAGCTTCTTAGGGTAAAGGCGCCCCTTTTTGAAGTGATTGTAGCCACTATAAGGAGGCATTTTTTTTTCCTTATGCTAATTCAAACCCTCATGAAAGGGCAGCTGGTTGTAGATGCAGAAATCAGCTCCAAAACCTTACAAAATGCAAACAACTCCCTTGTAGATGAAAATGGAGTCAATGTCAACAATTTCCCTTTCAAAAGATAGCTCTAATAACTTGCAAACAACAATATATGGCTCCAAAAGAAGTAACCAAACTCAGATCAACAACCTTAAGGTGGTATTTCACACCCTCAAGCAGCTCATAAACAAACAACAAGCCCCCTCCAGGCTCACCCAATGCAGAAATTAGGAAACCCTAGTTTTCCCTCTCTCCCAAACTCCAAACTCACAAGCCAAGCTAGCAAATTAACTCAAAAACATCAAGTGGTCGAACTTCTCCTCTTGCTTTTATAATTTTACATTGAAATCACTATTCATTAAAGTGAGTACTATTCACTTAAGTTATAACTTTTTTCACTTTAGTATTGAATAGTAACTGAAAAATATAAAGTGCTCCACTATGAGGCCCACTGAGGACTACTTCTATCCCCACTATTAAACCCTGCTCCATTATGGGCCCCTCTCCCCTACAGTTGGCCAAAATCATATCTAAAAGATTTTCATAGGATGTGAATACCTTAGTTAAGTCATCCTCCACAATAACATACACACATATATGTATTTTCTGATAAATGTAAGATGTAATTAATTTAATAATTGACTTTCAAATGGACTTTTGGGTTAGTTCAAGGGGTGGAGTTTGGGGAGCAGTGCCATATAATCTTGGTTCAAAATGAATGTAATTTGCTTTCTTCAACAACATTCAAAATATTCATATAAAAAATATTATTAAATATGTTTAAGTCTAAGATAATGGAATAATGATTAGTGATAATAGATTTCCACAATCCATGTAGATTATTGCAAGAGTTTCTAGATTAAATTGTGTCAAAAAATTTTGCATCAATGTTTTGGATCACACTCTGTGATTCATCATCAAGAATAAATAATTTTTTTAATGAATGTTTTTTTCAATATGCAATATTTGAACATAATAAATATTAAGTGAAGTATTCAAATTTATGAAAGAATTGTTAGAAAACTACTTTTCATAAAAATAATTAGGTAGTCAATCTAGTGATTCTATGTGAGCAAGAAATAGAGAGGCTATCCAATAAGGAAGGAAAGTTGTTTCAAATGAGAACTTTCCAAGGAAAAACTTGGCTCATCATCTTTGTAATCTTAGATAAATTTAATCTCACACTTCTAAAATCACTTGAGACCATAGAATATCAATCACACATGCATATTACAATCCCCCAACAACCTTAAACTCAAGACCTAGTAAATTTATTACACTCAAGGAATTCAAGAAACCGAAGGAACTAGGGAACCATGGACA
>VDFB02265132.1:0-71712 GCA_007258455.2 Sequoia sempervirens
ATGTAAGACTATGATGAAACGAGTCTCAGTCGCTCATCAGTTTTTACCACAACCCCGTTCCAGATCCCAATCCTGTTTTGAAAAGGATACGAATTGCAATAAATGGTTCCGTTTAGAGGGCGATGTAAACATGTGCGTTCAGCATTTACTCTTGCCGCCCTCATTTTTACATGTAAATGTCCCTGTTTTTAAGGCATTCTACATTTAGGGATTTATCTCCATTACTCTGGTGTTATCTCTCTGTGTTTTGAATGTGCAACACTTTATTTGTTTCAGGCCAGAAAACAAATGTGCAACGCTTATCTGTGAAATTCTTACAGGTCAGAGCCCTTATTCACTTGTTTTCTCTTACAATACCATATAAACAGACAAATTATCTTTAGATGCATCCGTATTTTGCAATAGCTTTTTGGGTTTTCTTTTTTCGTCTCCTCCAAACCCTGCAAATTGATTTTCGCTCCTCCAAAATCTTGCTCAGTGTATTGACCTTTCACTTCTCCAATTCCGCATGCTGCTGCAGCCTGAAAAGAAGGTTTCGACGAGGGTTTTAGAGTATGTTTTATTAAAATTAAAATTTAGGCTTAAACATTACAACATGTAATCAATGCTTTCCTATATAGTTTTTGGGTTTTTCTTTTTAGAGTTTAAGTGATTCTGTCAGGAGAGATGATTTGATCATTTTGTCAGAAGATAACAGCCAGATGTTGTTTAAAATTGCTTTGATGATTTGTGGACATTGCAATAGAAGTGGGAACCAAGGCTTAACCAGCAAAACATTAGATAAGATTAGACTTGCATCGGTTGACACAGAAACATGGAAAACTAAAAATCCTTGAGCACTAGGAAAAATTTCAATTGTATCTTTTCAATTTTAGAGCACCGAGATCTGGAAATTGATGGATAAATCTGCAAGGCTGGGCCAAAGATTACTAAGTTTAATTATTAAACTTTCTTTGGAAAATTTCGCCTCCTCACATAACACCTCTTGACCCAAAGACAAAATCAGTTGCAGCCCTGTGCACGGAAATATATTTCTGTGCCACATCTGTGATCCCAAACCCATGACACCCTCCTTCTCTGCAGATTTTGGAACTGCCTCATCCTCAAACAGATGCTTACGCCTTGCTTGGCATTCCCCCTTGTGCCCAAGATTTCTATTATCATAAATCTGATCTGCCAACCCTTGTTTGTCAGGAGTTACCAGGGCCTCCTGAGCTTTGAAAACAGCCATGGAGGGGCACATGGCAGGCACATGAGCATGCATGTCCATATCTGCAAATAAAACATCAACTGCAGAACCTGACAACCCCTTATTCAATACGTTTCCTGCAGCTACAGGCCAGCAATGCGACATTTTTTGCAAATTGACAGTGAGCAGTATTTATTATGGTAGTCCTTCTGAAAAACATCAGCATTGCAACATTTTTAATGTGATTTTTGCCTAAATTAGCTGCGTGCAATATTTATAGGGAGCTTTCCATCGATGACCTTTAGCCTTAAATTTGACAATCTATCCTGCCTATCAAGCAAATTTTGTGTGATGGTTGTTGATTCAATATTCCGTATCTGTAATTGATATAAATGTAACCCTTTTGCCACATATGCAGAGACGAGGCTATTGGGCCTTTTATAGTTTGCAGGGTGGAATGATTCTTCCCATGATTTGGAGTATTCCTGGGGTTGTTCAGATTGCTTGTGAGACTGGTGTGTTTTAACTAGAGCTGCCAAATGGAGTGGAATTCCAGCGAGTGTCTCTAGAAGGCAGGGCAGTATCTTGGACGAGTATAAGAAAAATGGTGCATGCATTTGAAACCTTTGCCTCAACATCTTAAGATCAAAATCTAATTGCGGTGTGCCAATCTTTGAACCTGGGTCATGCTTTTATAATAGAAGTATCATTTAAACGAGGTTACATGATAAGGTCACTATAAATTCTTTATCACATCCAATCTATTATTGTCCAAAATTTATCTGATGCCTGATTTGGATCATTAAATTTAAAGAATGCAAAATTATTTGCTGTTATACTAGAAATAGTATTTATACAAGGTCACAGAATTAAATGACTGTAAATTTTGTAACAGAGCAAGTGAAGATGGTTGAGTCTTTCAAGAAGAGCCATGCACTGCAGAATGCTGTGTGGCGGGTATGTTCAACTTTTTCTCTTTTTAACTGCTAATTGGGGAAGTTTTACTGGCTAATATTCTCTAGTTGTCTAGTTTTTATAAGGAAATCTCCCAAAATGTATTTATCAACTGAAAAAAAGGTTTGCCCCAATTTCTATCCATTTAAGATCTGCTCAAATTTGCATAAACTGTATATAATCTGAAGAAAATTGGAAAGTACTTTAAAATTCCATCCACAATTTTTATCTTTAATCTTTGGTCAATTTTTTATATAAAATTTATGTAGAAGATTTTATGAAAACTGGGAAGTTTTTTAATTGATGTTGTGAAAGTTCGCTATTATTTTTAAACTTGTTGCCAAATGTAAGGTCCGATTTTTCCCACTGCTAAAAACATACAAGCATCATGCATCTAAAGTCATTTACATCTTGGATCAATGTAGCCATTTCAATGACATATATATAAGCTGATCTTGTTTACTAATGACGTCAGACTCTCTTACATCTAGAGACATAACTTGATCTCTCTTGATTAATCACAGTTTACAGTAATAAATCTGGGCAGTTAGATATGTTCTCAGCATAACGATTTTTTCAATACCTGATATTTTGTTGCAGTGCATTTTTTTCATTTTTCCTTTTTAGTTTTCATGGGCTGATAGCTACATATAAGCACCACACATTTAAAGCCATTTACATATTAGACCATTGCAATCATTTCTATATATATAGACAAAATTTGTTCTTGTTTACTCATGAACTACTAGAACCATAACTTGATATGTCTTGATTAATCACAATTTACTGTAATAAATCAGGGCAATTATATATGTTCTCAGCATAATGTATTTTATGTGGCTTGAGACAGAAAGTTACAAGTTTTTTGTTTCACCTAGGTAAGGCAAAAATAGAAAAATCAAGTGAGAATTTCTTCCTTATTCAAGCACAGGTCTGTTTTCACTGTAACAGCAGAGTATTCATTATGCTCTTAGAAAATTTTGGAGACAAAATTCAGGATCAAGCTGGAGATAGTTGCCATAGCTTTTAGAAATTTTTTGAAGTGTATATAGCTTGTTTGAAAGCATTTGTTCTAGGCTTTTGGCCATGGCAGCAAGGCATTGAGATGTTTGGTAAAATGCTTTGGTAGAGATGTATGGAAAATGTGGTAGCATAGACAAAACAATGGACTGTTTGGGAAAATGTCTCAGGTGAATGTGGTCTCGTGATTTACTTTTCTGGTGATATTCGAATTGTTTTCCTGCAAAAATCTCCTGCTTCCCTTTTGAATTTAGGGCTTTAAATGCCTCTTTACTGCCATTCTACAACTAGTGGTCTGGAACAAGTCATTTGGGATCAATTACATTGAACAGTTGGAAGTTCCTAGCTGGATTAAACCCGTGTCCATCATTTCCCCTGTAGAGCTCGTATTTATTTTGGCTGAGTTAGGCTCTCAGTTTAATTCTAAATGCTTTCCGCAAATTTTAGAAAAACTCGTATCTTCTAGGGTTTTTGAGGGGTTTTCCCTTTCCTCTTTTGTCATTATTCTACGGGAACAGACCACCCAGTCCACTCCATTATTCTGAAGAAGCAACATCCAGTAAAAGGTTTTCAGTTTATCAATGTAATTCTGGTTAACAGTAGCCCTTGTTTTTACTCAGAAAACCTTATTACTAGCTGTTATTGTCAGCTATTATCACTGTTATAGCTGTACTATGCAGGAAAATGAAGTTTATTGTGTTCCTAAAGTGGGTTATCTAATAACTCATAAATTTTGATTGATCTACCCTTAATATATTTATAATTTATTCAAATCTGATCTGATATGGGCTGTATAATTTTTAGCTGGATCCTGAACTGATATTGATTGTTGGCTTATTGCAAAACCCTTGTTGGTGTAATAATAAGATTATGCTGTGTATTATGTTTTTCTTAAATATATAGTCATAATTATCAGCAATAATCAGGAGAGTATATGACAGACAGGCTGTAGTGCCTGTTGGCGAGTGCATTTGGCTTGTAATTCTGAAGTTTATGACTCAACTCAGCATTCAGTACTGTATATCTCTGACATAGAAAAGAAAAATGTCATTTGGTGAGGTGACAAATTTCTGTCATATTGATTACCAGTAACACCTGATCTGAATTTTATTGTTCACTGGGTGATTTTAAGGGTTTTCCATTAATTACTGTTTGTGTCCACATTACAACTAGTTCCGATTGGTTGTTTCATGTTCAGAAAAATACAAAGAAATTTCATGATTTTTTTTTTTAAATTCTACATTAGGGACATTCCACCATCTTTCAGATCATTGGCTTTGATGATTGAAACCCTACTCTTGGCACCTCCTCTTGCCCTTTGCAAAGCCAGTGGTTGACACCATAGAAGACTTCCTACACTCTTTGTAAGCTCCATTCAAAAGGAGCCACACCACAGTCCCATGACACAAACTGCCTAAGGGACTAGACATTCCTTATTCACGTTAATAACTTTCTTCCAATCCACAGACACAGGTGAAGATTCATTGTGAATGTAGCTATGTACATATACAGACATCATGTCTGTACATGCCAGTCACCTTGACTAAATCTCACACCCTATAATCATAAATGTGGAGATTCTACACTCCACTAGCAAGCATACCACATGGCATACTCATCATTAAACTGTAATCCTCCTTAAATGCACACACTTCCATCAGAAAAGCTATTGTAAATCCAATTAATGCTAGCTACCCTTATCAGTTTCGTTCCCTTTAGTAGTTGGGACCTAATTTTTACTTGAATCCTATTAACAATTAGGTAATTCCTGGTATGCTTGAATTACAAATCTGTATGGCACCATTTTGTTACAATATACTCAATATTATGACATCTGCAACATAGACTTAGTGGTTGTTAAGGATGATTCATTCTCATATGTCTCACAAAGCACAAGAACAAGAATGGTTATAATTTATAAGACTCATGAATAGACATGTACTGAAGCATTAGGGTATGAAGAGGTGTTGGACAGTTCCTTTACTAATTTCCATAAGCACAAACGTCCTTATGGAACAAGTTATATATCCAATCAAACTTCCTGTCTTCCCCTCTTCAGTCACCAATGCCATGTGGTCTCAGGACCATTGTCTTTGTCAGCCAGTCCATATGGTGATGATTTTCACATATCCAAGTGGCAGCAAGTTGTGTTTGCATCTTAAGTAACATTTTGATCTAGAATACTTCGAAATTCTAAAATAGAAATAGAAACCATGGAAGACATTGGCACTCTGGTTGAAGAATTTATTCAAGCGTTGAAATCTCTTTTTGAAAGCAACAGTTGACTGCTTTACTTGTAGAAAGGACTGTGAATTTTTTTCCATTTTATTCTTGCTGCATCCACTCTAAAAATATGATTGATCTTAAGAAATATTTCAAATCATTTAAACAACAATGTTATATTAATCTATAGAGAAATTAGGGCAAGGGTCTTGGTTCGATTGGCTCCGACGTTGCTGCTTCACCAAAGATGATCCTGGTTCCAACTTTCCAATCTTATGGTTATAATTCTCTTATTTGGTTTCAATATTTGCAATTAACCTACATTAAAATGCATTCAATAGACGAGAATATTGTTTTTTGTGCAGTGAAATTCTAAACAGGTTACATATTTGCTATGTAGCTTGATTGCACAGTCCACCTGGGTAGTAATCACATGACCTGGCTTGATCTGCAACATGTGAACTTTAAATATTTAACATATATCAATATACACTAACTCACACATACTAATTTTGAAATTTATATAGTTAAATCACGCGTTGAGCTGTTTGGAAATATGCCTCAAAGAAACATGGCCTCATGGTGATGGAATGCTATAACAATCCATATAGCATTTGAACACCATGGGGCCAAATTCCTTTGAAGCAATTCCCGAAACAGTTCCTTTCCTTGTCTATGCTACAGATTCTTCCACACATGCATTTTCGTATTATGGCATTCCATGAGAGCACATTTCCTTGAGGCATTTCCTAAAACAGTACAGTGTGTTGTCTATGCTACCACCTTTTTCATACATATGTGCCTAAGCATTTCACCAGACAGTTTATCTATAGCAAGTGTTGTTTGTGATTTAGTCCATGTATGCAAAATGTGCTAGTAGAAGCAACCCACACGTACTGCTTTCAACAATGCCACCTGCTTACCAGGAACTTCAAGGTGCAGCATGTGCAGAGCAAATTAAATGTGTTAGCAATGTCTCAAATGCTGGTTTTTGTAGGATGGCATAGAAGCAATGGAACACGCCCAGTTCTAGGTCTATGTGACATTCCTTGAAAAAACAGACAAAACATTAGGGAAACATTCATAATACTTTTCCCTCTCCCCATGATTGGACAGCCTATTCAAAATTATTGCCATAGTAAAATAAAGAGACATTAGACATTGTGCTCATATTTATAATTCTTTGTGCCATTCTTTGTGGCTGGTCATTCTTCATTTGATGCTGTCATTTAATTGTTGTGTCCTTGCTGGTGATGTTCCATGTTTGGTTGCTTTTATGCCATCCTATGAAATCCAACATTTGAAATATTGCTTACACATTTAATTCGTTCTGCACATGCTGCACCTTGAAGTCTCTATGCCATATTTAATGGCTCACATGAATTCTCCTTGGCTTGAAATCACTAGTGTTGAAAGAGTGGTGAATGAAAAAGGGAGAGTGGTGAGTGGAGGGGAGAGTGGTGACTTGGGGGGGGAGTGGGAGGTGCCACCCCCCCCTCCCCCGCTTTTTGTCAACCAGATCGATTGTTCTATAGTTGGGCAAAATTGGTCCCAGCCTTTATAACAGGAGACTAATGTTTCCAATTGAACAAAGAGCAAATTTATTTGTGCAGTCGGAACTGAGTGTGGGATATGATGCAATGTTAATCCAAAGTTTGGATTTTTCATTTATTTTGCTGGGAAAAAATTTACTATTTAATTCGCTCTGCACATGCTGCACCTTGAAGTCTCTATGCAATATTTAATGGCTCACATGAATTCTCCTTGGCTTGAAATCACTAGTGCTGAAAGAGTGGTGAATGAGAAAGGGAGAGTGGTGACTGGGGGGGGGAGTGGGAGGTGGGCCCCCTCCTGCTTTTTGTCAACCAGATTGACCGTTCTATAGCTGGGCAAAATTGGTCCCAACCTTTATAATAGGAGACTAATGTTTCCAATTGAGCAAAGAGCAAATTTATTTGTTCAGATATGATGCAATGCTAATCCAAAGTTTGGATTTTTCATTCATTTTTCTGGAAAAAAAATTACTATTTATCTCCTTCGGCTCAAAATCTTCCCCAAAGCTCATACAAGTGTTTATAAAAAAGTCTTTTTCTTTTGTTGATTTTGTTTATTTTTATGCTATCCTTGTTTCATTTTTTAAACCATATAATCAAACATGTGAAAAGTCAATATTTTTTCAGGTATTTAACATGTTTAAGATTTATGTTGGTGCTAATCCAATACAGATTATTGGCACCCAATGTACGTAAGGCTAAAATTTGATGTATATTGCAGTCTGGGCTGCAACCTATGTCCTTCATATCATTTGCAATTCTCATATGCTAAAATACATGTGTGGTGTACTAGAACAAAAACTCTTGATGTCCGAATTAGTGTCAAAGTATTGAATTCATTTATATTGGCTGAGATGAATTCAGAACTATGGCTAAAATGAAAAATCAGATTGTCATACATGTTAGAGTGAAAAACATGATACAAAATTTACAATAGGGATTCACACTTGGGCCAAAAACTCTGCATCAAAAGTCTGCATACTCATTCAATCTGCCAATTAGAGATAACTACAAAGTTCTGACTCTCCTTTGTTTCTTGGTTATCCTTTCTCCAGTTTGATTTATTATGTACAATAAGCAGTTTGAAACACAAGTTTAATAAAATTACTACTAGCTAATTGCAAACTGCACTCAATCTTCAATAGAGGTCTGTTTGCTTTTGGAGCAATCTATCTTAGGCACAGTTTCAATGGAAATCCATCTTTGAAAGTGGATAGGAGACTCAAACAGGCCTCCTTCCACTCTCACTTTGCTCAAGACTTTGACTGTCGTTGTGCCTCCAACCCTCCACAAAAGGAGTTGCATGTAGATTCCACCCAAAACTTCTTCCATCTTTTCAAAACAAATTAAGTTACAATGGGTAATCTGATATTAGACCTTGACAAGGTTGATCCAGGTTAGATTGCATCACAAATAATCAAGACTTAGTCATCTCAAAGGTGGTATATGATCAAGCAGAGATCAATCAAAGTGGGAACTTGAACCTCGGTTCTTCAACATCACAATCTGCAGCCCCTGGATCATAGCAGCTAGCCTCATATGCTCCTTCCCTATTTTGTCACTTTGTTGGTTGACTATGCATTTTATATTTTGTAACTTGCAATCAATTTCTAGGCTCAAACTTCAAAGAATAATTATGTAGTAATGTATTATGCAATATAATCAGCAAGACGACAAGCATATTGATTTCTAGGCTCGATCTTCAAAGAAAAATGTAGAAATATTATGCAATGTAATTGGTGAGACAGCAACCTCAATTTACAAAATCCATGATTCATGGTTTACACTCATTTTGTTTCAATTTGTCTATAGTTTTTATTTTGCGTGAAATTGAAAAAGAAGCAGTTTTCCTCCATTTTTTTTAATTTTGTTTGCATTTGCTGATTTTTTTCCAAGTTTTTCACGATCAATTGAAAAGGAGAGAGCTGGCATAATTTAAAAACTTTTGCTGGTCTAAAATGCCTCAGAAGACACTGATTACTATGGCAGTTTGTTGTGTTTGCATCATATTATTATCAAATATGATTAACACAAAGACCAGTAACAAGATTACAGAATATACTATCAAATCTTGGAGGAGGATATGCTTCAATTTGACTTAGATATTAATGTAATGTAAGTTGTGGCAAAAATGCTTTGAACTAAGCAGGTGTTGGTAAATGACCATGAAGATGTTTAAAACAGTTTATTAGACTCTTTGTTCTGCCATTAGCTTGACGACGCAATTTAGAGTAAAATAATCACAAAATTCATATTAATCATCCCCTTACATTGAGCAACCATGACATACATGCATCCAAGAAGTTGTTGAGGGCTAGCAACACATGTTTCTCTAGTTTTGCATCACTGTGAAAAGAGTGATCAAAAGGATTGTTAGTAGCATCAAGTGGGTACAAAGTTATAAGGAAAATAACATGAAAGATATCAGCTACACAACAATTTTTTGGGAAAATGTTGACAGACCCTTGTTAATGAGTACAAGAACCAAGACTGCAACATTTTGCATATCAACTCTTGAGTTAGGAGTTGTGTGTATTAGAATCCAAAAGAAATTAGAGTTCTAGCTCCAACCATATTCATTCCAAGTAAAGAGAGCTATTTGAACAATTGGGGGGTGTTGTACATGTTCACATAAATTTGCAATATGTTTCGAGCAATGTAGCCAAAAATTCATGTATTTCTCCCTTACTGCAGTTTCAGCCTCTTCATTGTCTTAAATTTTGAGATGACCACAACATGACATTGAATGTGATAGCAATAAGCATGACAAATCCCTTTTTTTCCCTCGGGCCCCAGGGGCTCTTGGGTAACCTGGAGTTTACAGCTATAAGAAGTAAGCTGCAAGAATACAAAATGCATTTCCTATTTTAGTATTTGTCTCAAAGTTCATTTTGCAAAACATATTCCTAAATTTTGCCCTCATGATTTGATGTGATGTACGATGGCATTATTTAATGCTCAATGCATTGATTTGGTAAAATGATACCATGTGATAATCAATGTAAATGATCAATCTATAAATCTTCGATGGTCTTCGCCGGCCAAATCGGCCGTGTTGTAGTTGGCCATTCGAGTACCATCGTGTATGAGTACCGTCTTTGTACTAGTTTCAAAGCATAGTAAGGTTGTGCCTTGTTAAGGCTAGTGTTTGAATAACATGAATAATGAAAGCAAATAAAAGACAAAGTAGCTCCTATGCTTTATCCAAACATGATTAGGGGGCTACCCCCTTCCTCTACTCTCATGTTGGCATGTTACATATATGATCTTTTGCTCCAAAGCTACCCCATTAGAAGCCGTGCACTTGCAAGTACATCTAAGTTCTTGTTGGCTTGAAACCACTAGTGCTCAACGAGTATTGGCTGAGGGAGAGTGGTGAGTGGAGGGGAGAGTGGTGATTGGAGGGGGAGGGGCGGTGCGGCGCAAGTGGGAGGTGGGCCTCCCTGCTTTTTGTCGACCAGATTGACCGTTCTATGGTTGGCCATGCAAGTAACATCGTGTATGAGTATCGTCTTTGTACTTGTTTCAAGGAGTAGTAGCGTTGTGACTTGTTAAGGCTAGTGTCTAAATAACATGAATAATGAAAGCAAAAGAAAAAACAAAGTAGTTGCTATGCTTTATCCAAACATGATTAGTGGGCAACCCCCTACCTCTACTATCATGTTGGCATGTTATTTTATGATCTCTTGCTCCGAAGCTACCCAATTAGAAGCTATGCGACTGTGAGTGTATTTGAGTTCTTGTTGGCTTCAAACTGCTAGTGCTCGATGACTAGTGGCTGAGGAAGGAAGAGTGGTGAGTGGAGGGGAGAGTGGTGACTTGGGGGGGAGTGGGAGATGCCCCCCCCCTGCTTTTTGCCGACTAGATCAGTCATTTTGTAGTTGTGCAAAATTGGTTCTGAAGTTTAATCTATTTGATTTGAGGTCCACCTGAATTCTCTATTTGATTCTACTATTCATATTTTTTGCTCTACAAAATCATAGTGGTTTTGGAGACCGTGATAACTTGATATGTTTTCTAAGTGATCTTCTTGATCTACTTGGTGTCTTGATCTTGATCTATTTGGCTAGTACTAGTTTTGTTGACTGACTCTATTAATTGTTTTACTGCAACATACATGCTTGTAGTCAAGAGTGGTGCTCTGTTTGGAGATGCCTCCTTGATCATCTTTTTTGCTTTCTAGATGCTTAGAAAACATGATGGAAACATACTTGGCATACATAATTGTGATAGAACTCTACTGTCAAGAGACTACAAATAAATGTATTGTTGCACATGCGAGTAGCACCACGTATCAGTATCCTCTTTGTACCTATCTCAAACAGTGCTAAGGTTGGGACTTCTTGAGGCTATAAAATGCCCATGTTTGCCAACGACTAGGATTATGGAACCAACAATTCTAATTTTCCATTTATAGGAGCAAATCTTCGAGTTATGACTTTAGCTTAGCAATATGCTCGTGTGCTAGTCATTACTCCACTTTGTGGATTCTAGCTTTCATCTACACATAATCATCTTCCAATTGAAATTTGGCATCCACTATTAAATAATGTGCAAGTTGAAGACAATCAATCACATGTTGGTATACGTATGTCATTGCTTAATCAATTTAATTAACGTGACACTAACTATACTTATAATTTGTTGAGTCTTCTTTTCATTGCGCCTGTTGTTACATTGCTGTCAAAGCCTCCAACTCAACACTAGGACCTAGATGCTTTTTCTTTTATTGTTCTAATTTGAATGTTTGATATTGACATCCATGGGTTGTGGAAAGAAAGCAAAAGGAAAGAAGCTGTCAAAAAAGCAACCCCCCGAACAAAAGAAACCAGAAGAATGGAAAGCCGCTTCTACCATAGACCTAGACACTACGGCTGACAAATTTTCTGACACTGAGCCATTGGCTGAAGTGATCAAATGAATAAAAAACCGAAAGCAAAAGGAATTTTCCAAACCGTACAAAGATCGTGAACCAACAAAGGAATACCCTCAATCAGCTACCAAACCAAGGCCCTCAGCTGTTTGAGATTTTCCGTTTGGATGTGGACGCAATGCTCCTATTCTCACAAAGGAAGCAATTGCAAAGTACAATTGTGTCCATGGTACTATGACTGTAAACATAGGAACCTCGGATGAGGAAGAACCCGAAGAGGAATAGTCTCCTACTTGTAACCGAAGCTATGTACTGAACAATGAACTAGTACTTAATAAATATCATCTCTCTTCCTTTCATTTGATATCAAGCAAGTTCGTCTCCTTCCTTCATACAAGTGCGAATTGTTCAAGAGAAAAGTGTGAATTCTTCAAGAAGCAGATTGTGAATTACTTCTAGTGCAGATCTGAGTCTCAGGAAGGGCAGATTGTTATCTGTTATTGCCGCCATTGTTGGTGCTGAATATTGGCCTTGTGATTGGCCTCATTGTAAAGTGAATTGTTGCCTTTGTTTATATATATAAGAGATATATTCGTTGCTGGGTTTTTCTCCCTCAAGAGGAGCGTTTTCTCAGGGTATTTGCTGTGTTCTTGTGTTTAATTTTTTGAATTAAATTCTGCATATGTAATCTGATCATAAAACAACACATTTTACATCAATTGATGAAGCTCTCCATGATGCACATTGTTTCCGAATTGATTCATTCAACTACAAAGTAGGTGATTGCCTATTTGACACCATACATGTTCTGCTTCACTCTCGCTATTCGCCAAACCAACTATGCAATGGTCTTGTTGACCATTTCCTACATCGTCTCCACAATTGCTGCACCACAGCCTTAAGCTCCTATGAAAATGACTTGCATCCAACAATGCTTAGGCAATTGCATGATATAGAAGACAAAATATAGAAGACAAAAACACATACTTGCACAGAATGGGGCTTTCAGCAATACAGCATAATAACAATGGTGAAACTGGGCTTTGGGGTGACACATTTTGTTTAAAATGGCTAGCAGATTGGTTGGACATACCAATGTGCATTTGGTCCGCAAGGTTCAAAACAAGGTACTTGCATTTCAACAAGGACGCATGCAATCCTACGATATCAATTCTTTTTCACGATACCAATCCTGCTGCTAGACACTTTGAGCCTGTGTTTCCATGACTAAACACGTACAATTGCATTCAAAATATTCAGCCACACTTGGCAAACACATATTGCAGTTTCAAGAACACTTAGACCACAATTGCAAATGCATTTGATACACTTGGCTTTTGTAGGCCTACAACATTTTCCACTACATGTGGCAAGAGCATGTTTGCTGCCACAACTTTCCTAATTGATGAACACTTTGATCTAGTTGCTTTGTGATTATTCATGGCCCAATCATTAGCCAATGCATTGACAGTGGAGAACAAGTATGCGTTGGCATGCTTTAGCTCATCTGACTAGCATGCGATAGCAAACAACAATCGTCTATTGCAATTGCAATCATTAGTTTGCAACATTGGAATACCATATGTACAAAGTGGCCTTGAGGGGACTGAATTTTGCATATTATGGCTCTCGCACATATTCCATGCAACAATACACGTATGGCAAGCATCTCCATCGCCTAGATCAAAAACATACACAAATAGCAGAGAGCCAAAAAAGAGCTTTAATTTGATTTGCTTTGTAACCAACTCAAATCATCATCACTACGAACCGCTTCAGCAAAAACAACAATTTTCTCATCACATGCATATTAACGATTCCTTTTTTGTTCAATATATGACAAATGACTTGAAAATTGCATCTAATCCTACATTTCAAGGCAACACAATAGTTTCAAAAGCATTGTGCACTTTCGAATCAGATACTTGCACTGCATTGCACCCCACTTCCGTGTACAATATTGCAAGAAACAATACAACTAGTTACATTTCAACAAGTCTAGATCATAAAAAACCACGAACTGTGCCCATCTCAAACCTACATGTTCGTAACTCTCTACGATGTTTCAAAGCAGCAATACGTGGCATAGGTGAACAACGAATGGGCATGCCAAATGAACAGATAGCAATCAAAGATTCTCCGAAGCAAACATGCAAATCTTTAGAACCTAGTAATTGTACAACAAATACAAGCAAAGAATTGATACATAATCAAACAATGCGCTGTCTGAAAGCAAACATTTCTTCAACAAAGGCCTGCCACTCAAACATTGCAACAACTACACTCTCTCCCTCAATTGTAGCAACTACCCATATTGAAACAACAAACAACAAATTCAAATCTAGTCAAAATTTTGGCCATGGATAGCCATTGCATTGTTTAAAAACAAAACAAATAGTTGTAGCAACACATTCACTAAACGATGCAAGCAAATGCCTGCAAAGACTTCTACACCAAACATATAGACAAAATCAACATCGTATGAGACATTGCATTCTCTAAAAGCTAAAATGTGTAATGGAAAAATGCTACTTGCAAACATTGCACGAACAACAACTTGCACTTTTGTTCTAGCTACTAGCAACATCACAAGTAAGAAACAGTCCTCCAACACTAGTCCAAATCCAGTCCACCAGCAATCATTACATTCTTTGAAAAAGCAAATGCGAAGTCCACAGACACAATGTGCTTTGCATATGCCAAATCAAAATCAGGTATGCACCACCAACACAAAATTGCTCATCAGCAATCATTACATTCTCTTAAAAAACAAATGTGCATAGTAAGAAAACATCATGCTCCCCACATTCCAAATCTGAAATGTAGATCATCTACATCTTTTGTACTCCACAACACAATCACTAGCCATCGACAAACAAAAAAGAAACGCATATTTACAAAAACTAACACAATACAAAATTCGATTAATGCGTATTTGCAAAGCATAAATGACACACCTACGCAACTGTTAGTTGTATATTTTACTTGTTGTCGGTCGTAGTCGGCCTTGGTCGTAGTCGGCCAATTGTTAATAAAACAATAGTTAGTGGGAATAAAATATGTCATGTACTTCCGGGAAAGCATGTTCTGATTAATGTTAATGTAATGTTGTTATGAAACGTCGTGTCGGTTGGTTATCTAACCACCGCCGAGCGTTATATGTAGTCGGTTGGGATAGTCGGGAAGGAATTATGATCGAGTCTTTGTTGCCGATGTTGATACTGTAAGCATTGTGATACTCTTTTGTACATGATATTTCTGATGATGAATAAAGTTCCTGGTGTTAAAATATGATATCTTTCAGTTTACTGTTTTATCCTATGTTCTGCACATTACCAGTTTGCCAGTAGTACGTAAGACAGAATTACATTCCGTAGGCAAACATTTTCGGTTGCCAACGGACTAGGGCATCATCTGCCATGGCAGCCAGAATGGGGTCAACCAACAAGAACCTGTGAAATGCCATCGAGGAACGGAAGACCATTGACGTAAGACGGTAAATTTGTGAAAATATCGCCACGCGGACCACACGCGTATAGGAATCCCTACCGGAGAGATCCTCGAGGAAATAATCGATCATACTGAAGGAACGACGAGGGTGAACCACTCAATCGCATGCCCGTGCCACCGCCCATTTCATTATCCTGCAAGACTTACGAGAAGAAGAGGATCGCGAGCGCCGAAGGCAGCAAATCGTACAACGTTGTGAAGACAGAAACAAACGTGAGGAGGAAGAACGCGATACTAGTCGGCGCCGTACTTCCGGCAACCAGCAATGATTGCTTGAACAACTAAATGCCCGTACGGCCGAACAAAGACAAGAATAGAGTACCTGACGGGCACGGGACTTCGGAAGAGCAAGTTCGGCGATCACTCAGGCTACAAGAGCAAGAAAATCGGCGAAGATGACTAAGGCAAGCCGGTAAGGAATTGGATGAAGATTTAATTGAAATAAATCATAGCATAAAAAGAACATATGAAAACTTGACAAGAATAGATACATCCATTGAACGGGCGCACCACAGTTTGTTAGAAGGAAGGGACGAAGACCCCTTCAGCACTCCACACGCAGGAAAATATAACCTTTATGCAAATGAAGATGATTTGAATAGCAGCATCAGACGATTTCGAGAGTTGTCCCTCTCGGACGACGATAAGGAGTTAAGGAGGGGAAGGCCAGAGCTTAAGACCCCAGGACAGAGAGAGCATCGGCGGGATCCTGAGGAGACCCACAGTGTTGAGGACGCCGACGGAGGACGTGGAAGTGACTCGTATGTCGCCAAGAGTGCTGGTGACGCACAGGGACGTAGTGAGGAATCCACTAGTCTAATCGGGTCCAAAACACAAGGAGGTCAACAAGGAGGTCAACCGGTAAAGATGGCTCATCCGGATCGGAAAAAGTTGCCGAAATTCATGGGGAATGGCTCTGAGGATCCCGTACGGCATTGCAAGACATGTGAGACAATCTGGATAGCCAGCAGGCAGGATGACCCCGATCAGTGGCTGAAGGCATTTCCAGCAACACTTAGAGACAGTGCCATTGATTGGTACTCAGAATTGGACCAAGCGTAGAGAGCCACATGGAGGGTCCTGAAGCAAAATTTTGAAGCGGAGTTCAAACTTCTACGGGACGATAGTGAGATCGTCACAGAAATATATCATACCAAACAAGGAAAGCATGAGAACGTACGGACCTACAACAGGATGTTGAAAGACTTAATAGGGAAATTGGAGGCACAGCCGGCAGATGATTTAAAGAAAAGATGGTTCATTGAAGGACTAATTCCCTCACTTCGGCGAAAAATGAAAGTAGTACCGCCATCCTCGTACGCTGAAGCATACAATCGGGCAATGGACATAGAAAGTGAAAATAAAACATCCTCCCGAGGGAAAAAGAAGACAGACGACGAGGAGAGTACGGACGACAGCGATAGTGATCAAAGACTGTACAAGCCCTCAGGAAAGATATGATGCGAATGATGAAAGAATTGAAGGCCGACAAGGAGAGTACGAGAGAAGCCAGAGAACTGTGGTGTACGGATTGCAATGGGGAAGGTCACACGAAGGCGAACTGTCCCAAGAACTTATTTTGCAATATCTGCCAAGTGATGGGACATTCCGTCAAGGAATGCCCATACAACTTAAAAGCTAGAAGTGCACAAGTACTCTTCGCGCAAGGAGAACCATCGACACCGCCGAACACACCACCAAAGCCCCAATACAATAGCAATGCATCCCCTGGAGGTTACAGAAGCAATAGAAGTCCGAGAAACATGATACAGTACGATGCAAAAGGAAGGCCTATGATCCAATGCAGGAAGTGCAACGAATGGGGCCACTTCGCCAGGGACTGCCAGAACGGTCAAGGTTCGGGAGGGAGATTGTGTAAGTGGTGTGGACCAGGCGATCATGAAGATAACGAATGCTCGAAGCAAAAGGGTATCCATATGCTGGAAGTAGAAGAACAAGAGGTACTGGCGATCACCAGAGCACAAGCAAAAAAAGCCACTTACCCAGATCCATGTACGGAGAAACAAAGGATGAAGGAAGCAAAAACCGAAGTGGAACTGGCGATGGCGAAGGAAAACAAAGTACCTCTGGAGAAGCCAGGAACCTCTCGGCGGTCGGAGGCGGAAACCAACATCATACGGCAGGTACTGCAAACCACCATACCGATCAAAGTAACTGACCTTCTCCAGACTATGCCGCAGTTGGGACTGGCGATCACAAACGTCGTCGAGGATGGCAAGCAACTGCGATTGGAGGAACGAAGGAAAGAATTGATACCAGAACCGCCACCGTACGGTGAACAAACAATCGACCCGGTATTGCTCACAGCGAACATCGGGAAGATGCCAGCGGTCGTGCATATGGAAATCAGAGGGAATATCTTGACAAATACTATCATCGATGGAGGATCAGGAGTCAACGTACTACCCGAAGACACATGGAAGAGTCTTGGGAAGCCTACACTCTGGCCGCCGACATTCCAACTAGTTGGCGCTGATCAACATGGTATCAAGCCGTTGGGAACGTTGATGGCACAGAAGGTGACGATCGGGACACAACAGTTTTTGCTAAATTTTGTCGTCATCCCATTACAGAGGAAAGCGTACGATGCACTACTTGGGAGAGGATGGCTGATAGCGGCGAAGGCAAATCATAATTGGAAGAGGAACACACTCTCGATCGAGAACAATGGGGGGAAGTATGTCATCGACTTGAAGAACTAGGCTGTGAGCGAAGAATTGGCTTCCTCCGGATCTGAATCGGATGGAGGTGAATCGGTTATGGACGAAGGAAGGGAAGCTATGGAACCAAACATCGAAGGCGTACTTGAACTCGAGAGTTTTTCGGAGGACGAGACAAGCTCGCTGAATGGCTTATTTCATTGGCAGATGGAAGACTATGAAGTGTTCCACAGAGAGTGCAACATGCTACAAATCGGGGAAATCAAGGAAGAAGAGGGAAGGCCCAGCAAAAAACTTCCGGCCGAGTATGGAGAGTACAAAGGAAGAGTCTCAAAACTGGATGATACGCCAGTCCACAAGTTTGAACAGGTACGAGATGAAAAAATTGTGTTGGAATTAAAAAATGAAAAGTATGAAAAAATTAAAAAATTAGAAAAAAAGAAAAGAGATGAAGAGAGAGAAAAAAGAGATGAAAGGGAAAATGGAAAAGAAGAGAGAAGGGAGGAGAAAGAAAGCGAACAAAAGTTGGGAAAAATAAAAACAAATAGAAAAAAAGCTATGAAAATAAAAGAAAATAACAGAGTAAGTAAGGAGGAACAAGACGAATGGGAAGAAAAGAGAAAAGAAGAAAAGAGGAAGAAGGAAGGAATGGAATGAATAAAAGGAAGGACGAAAATGGAATGGATGGAATGGAATGGAAGGAATGGGGAAATAAATGGCGAAAAATCAAAGGAGAGAACACTAAAATAAAAAGTTGCCAAAGCTCAACCAGGAAGAAAAGCGTACGGCCAAGGGAGAAAGTGAGTAAACTAAATAAAGTTGGAATTAAAATAAATACAGAAACTCAAATCGTACGGCCAGGGAAGAAAACGGCCGAAGGGAATAAAGTATGGCAAAATATTGAAATAAAAACTCGCCAAAACTCAGCCAAGGAGGAAATCGTACGACCAAGGGTATATTGGAGAGAGGGCGAAATACAACGAAATCACAGAGGGAAAGAAGAGAGCAAAAATCCGTACGGATTTATCAGCAGCAGAGGCGCGCCAGGCACAGGGAAGATCGTACGGTACCCTCATCAGCTTCTAAGTCTTGAGGTCGTACGACATTCAAAGGATTTCCAAACCGTACAGCATTCACCAGTCTTTCAAATCGTACGGCATTTACAAGCTCCTCAGTTTTCATTATTTTGGTCACTGGAGGTCGTACGGCCATTCCAGACTAAAATTCGTGCCAGGGTTGACATCGTACGGTAGCTCAGTGATCTTCTCCAGGTCGTACGGCATCAGTGCATCAGTGATTTCCTCCAAGTCGTACGGCATCATTGCATCAGAAGATTTCGTACGGCCTTAGTATTGCAGGAGAATCCGTACGGCATCAGCATTTCAAGAGAACTCGCACGAAATTCATAGAATTTTAGGGTCGTACGGCACCTACAGTGTTTTCAAATTGTACGGCCAGCCCTTCAAATCGTACAGCCTTGGCAGAACATTTGCAGCGTACAAATTTTACAGAATTGCCAGGTCGTACAAAGTTGCCCAGTCGTACGGATTCTCAAGAATTTCCAGGCCGTACGGACTTCACACACTTGCCAGACCGTACGAATTTCACAAATTCTTCAAAGCGTATGGATTTCACAAAACTGCCAAGTCGTACGGATTTTCAAGAATTGCCAGGCCGTACATTTCAAGAATTGCCAAGCCGTACATTTCAAGAATTGCCAGGCCGTACGGACTTCACAAACTTGCCAAGTCGTACGGATTTTTAAAGTCGTACAGATTTCAAAGAGCCTGCAAAGCGTACGGCATTTCTAGCCTTTCCCAAATTTCAGAAATTTTCGTTAGTTCGGCAGTTTCCGGCAGTTCGGCAGTTTTCATCGGCAGTTCGGCAGTTTTCGGCAGTTTGGCAGTTTTCATCGGCAGTTCGGCAGTTTTCGACAGTTCGGCAGTTTGGCAGTTTTCGTCAGTTCGACAGTTTTCATCAATTCGGCAGTTTTCGTCAATTCGGCAGTTTTCGTCAGTTCGGCAGTTTTCATCAGTTCGGCAGTTTTCGTCAGTTCGGCAGTTTTCATCAGTTCGGCAGTTTTCGTCAGTTTGGCAGTTTTCATCAGTTCGGCAGTTTTCACAACTGTTTCGAGAGTTATAAAGTCGGCTGGAATCGCCGAACTGACAAAAAGATGGACAAGGGCAAGAAGGCTGTGCAGTATAAGTCAAAAGTAGCCTCGGCTAGAAAAAGAAAAAGGATGGACGTTGATAATGAAACGATGACATGGGAGAACCTGACTGGCAACGAGTGCAAGCAGTGGTGGCGAAGCACTCCTGATGACCACTCCTTGAAGGTTGCCCTTCAACACGCTCGGTTAGACAAAGCTGTGATACTGGCAGATCGGCAGCTTCGCACACGTACCGAGGAAGTGAGGCGCCTGCGAGCGGAGCATTCTTCTACTACTCCGACGTCATCTGTACATCCAGGGATGCACTCCCTTCCCCCTACTTCTCAGTGATCTTGTCTTGCTATATGTATGTCGTCTGGAAGACGACTTCCTTTTTGGGGGGGATGATGTTAGTCGTATATTTTACTTGTTGTCGGCCGTAGTCGGCCTTGGTCGTAGTCGGCCAATTGTTAATAAAACAATAGTTAGTGGGAATAAAATATGTCATGTACTTTCGGGAAAGCATGTTCTGATTAATGTTAATGTAATGTTGTTATGAAACGTCGTGTCAGTTGGTTATCTAACCACCGCCGAGCGTTATATGTAGTCGGTTGGGATAGTCGGAAAAGGATTATGAATGAGTTTTGGTGCCGATGTTCATTGTCAATCACTGCTGATACTCATTTGTACATGATATTTCTGAGAATGAATAAAGTTTCTGGTGTTCAAATATGATATCTTTCAGTTTACTGTTTTATCCTATGTTCTGCACATTACCAATTTGCCAGTAGTACGTAAGATTAGAATTACATTCCGTAGGCAAACAGAGAGTATCCTGTATAAGGGAGTTAGTTGTAGGTACTTGTTAAAATGATCTCCATTCTAGTAGTTAGACTGTTGTAGGAAGTCTAGGGTACGGACTACCCCGATAGATCAACCTACGCGTAGTGTAAGAAAGCCTTAAAGCAAATCGGCCCTTGAGTAATGCATATGATAAATGACCTTCATTTGAAGTACTGAATGATAATACTTTGGCCAAAGTAGTGAAATGTACAACATCCACTTAGGTGTGAAATAGTTGAGACTACACTGTCAGTTCATTGTGATCCCGAAGTACATACTAGTTCAAGAGATGTCCGTATGCACAGGACCTAGTTATGTAGGAACACAACACTATGCTCAGTTGGTAATCGTTAAAGGATACCCCACCAATCTCTTCTTCGAAGGGAGGGCCATCTATCTAACGATAGGTGTGCGGGGGACCACATTATAAGTCCGTGGTTGGCGGAAAAGCGCCCGAGTGATGTTTCTCCTCCTCAGCAAGCGGCCGATGTACCAAGATTTGAAAGGACGGACTCCTGGACCTTCTTACTACTATTTGTTTTAAAGCTCATTGGAGCTATGTTAGTTAAGGTATGTATTCTCGTTTCATGTACTTGTGAAGTTATTATATTGAGATGGAATCATTATTGTAAATTGATAAAGCAACATGTTCATGTATTATCAATAAAGAAAAGGAAAAATTTTATTGCAATGTCATGATAACACGATTACATACTTGTAGGATGTAAATTATGAAAATTTTAATTTTACCGAAGGGTCGGGTTGTTACATGTGGTATCAGAGCTACCAGGTTTTACACTAGGAACCTATGAGCTCATTACGCAACAATGCGTAAACCTTGTCAGAAGATAAAGGTTGAAAAGTTCTTGTGCCACAATGGCAAGAGGAAAAGAACTGAGGGAGAAGTGAAAGGAAGATGAAACTCCTAGTAGCTTGTTAAGTTGGGACAAGTTAAGAGTTATCCCTGGAGTAGGAACTCCTAAACCAACAATTTATGATAATACTTAGGATTGCGGAAGAATATGCAATCAAGTTATGAAGAAAGGTTAGGAAGAATAAACAGTGTATACCTTTATACAACGAAATAGTTTTATGACTCTAAAGGCAGCCAAAAGGAATAAGATAACCCTTGTTAGAGTAGCAAACTATAGTTGCAAAGAGTCAGGAACTTTTGGATTTAGTGAAAACACTACGAATCTATGTATATGCAATATTAGCATAAATTAGATTGAATAAAGAAGTCAACGAAGGAAGTATCCATGAGAGTTGGAGAACTCTTGACATTAAGCTAATTCTTATGTAAAGATAGGAGCTTGCAAGGAAAAAGAGTTAGTACCTTAGAAATAAGAGAAAAGTCCAAAATGGTCCGAATTAAAGTAATCAACAAAGTGGACAGGATTCCACTGACCAAAATCAATTAGATTATTGGAGTTTGATATGAAAAAGAGACCAAACAACTTTGGTATCTTAGAAGTTAAAAATGAGAAAGATTCCAAGCATCGGAATTAAGTCACTTGAAAAGTGACTGAGGAATAAACTGAGGTGTTAAGTCCGGACGGTTTTACCAGAGGTTAAACATAGATTGATTTGAGTATAAGCTGAACTCACCTTCATGTTTGTGAAAGTCAACTTTTGTTTAGAATGTTCCGAACAGAAAGGGAATACAATGTGGCACTATGTGTCAAAACAATAGAAGTTGCAAAGGAAGCAATATTTTTAAGTAGAAAAGAAAATCAACCAACAAAGTTTTGTGGATATGGAGTATCCTCCATTAAAAGGATGTTGAAAAGAGAATGGAATTAATGAAGTGTCTCGTAACTTGTAAGTTGCTGATTATTCATTAGATCTCCCGTTGAATGATCCAAGTTATTGAAATCTATGGGATAGAAATCAATGACAAATCTAACTTTGGAAAAAGTATATTTGAGGTATGCCTTGAGACAAGGTAAAGGCAATGTAAAGCCAATAGCAAGGAAAGACAAATCCTTACAAAAGAAGCAAGAGTTTGCTAAGAGTTCAACCTTGAGTAGATCAAAAGTTGTGGAAACTCTGAGGGGGGAAGGAAAAGAGTGGGTTGATACGAGTTGAGTACCCCATTCAACAAAAGAACGTGGGTATGTTCTCAGTTTGGAAGAACTAATGTCTTCTTTGCAAGTCATAATGACAAATAAGTCATATAGTTTATAATCCAAGATAAGAGGTATTGGGATCATCGGAGAAAGTTAAATAAACCCATACTTAGGATTATTTGATCGAAAGGTCAAACGATATTATCTTTTGATATCCACAAGGAAAAAGGTATTGAGATTTCTGAAGAAAGATAATCGGAAAGGTCAAGGATTATGATCTCTTATCATCTCATACCTTATATTTATTTTATTGGAAGAATCAAATGAAATTATCATTTGGTGCCTAGGAAAAAGGATAGGCAGATAATTTGATCATGATAAGAAAGGTCATTGCCTATGAGATTGGCAAGGAAAGCTTTAAAATACTCATGACTGAAAGAAAGTGTCTCTAGATTCCTATACACCATATATAAGGAAAAGTAGATATCGATGTTATATCTATACATAAGTAATATGAAATATATTCTTGTCGTGAAAACGACTTGAAACTGTAAGTTTATTGTACTAGGAAACCCGAGAATAAAAAGGTTTATCTTTACTTGGCTGAACACTTAATCACCGTCTTGCTCTTTAATGAAACCCTAGGTTTGTAATAACCCTAATGGGAACAAGAAGTTCATTTGAATGAAGAGAAAGATCTTAGGATAAGATCTAACCCATTGAGTTGGGTTAAACAATTGACTACTCTTTAATGCCTTGTAGTTGGAATAAATCTACTTGGTTGAGTTGTACATTCGGTCTTGATTGAGTTATATAGAGGTAGAGAAACCTATAACATCATACTGATCATCGATAGAGAATCCCAAGAGTTGGAAGGGAATATTGGGAATGTGATTCACCAATGGAAATGTGTATATCACTTAAACTTATGAGATTTTGTGAGTGGGAACAAGGGTAGAATACTTAGTGAGTTAAAGAAGCTACTTTACACTCCAGTAAAGAAGTCATCGTATTGACTAGAACGTTGTTGAGTAGCTCTTATATTAAAGAGAATACACTCTCAAAAGGGAAACATCCATTGTTATGTCGGAGCAATATAACATTTTATGTGAAATAATGGGAAATTTTATTGAGTAGAGCACCGGGGATGTTACTTGTACTCAAAAGGATGTACCGAAGTTGGAACTCTCCTATATGATTAAGAGGATCAATGCAACCGAAAAGGATTGTTCATGCTTGGTAACTAGGTATGTAATTAAATTTACCATCATCTAAACGGAACATGGATTAACACTCAAAATTAGTACCAAAATTATCGGGAAAATTTGATTGAGTTAAAAGATGGATAACATCTTTAAAAATCAAATCTAAGGACAAAAGAGATCCAAGATATGGATGTCCTAAGATAAATGAGATTTATCTCCGCAAAACCTGTAACCATTATTACATGGAAATGAAAAGGTTGCGTGAGATCGTAAAATAGGTTTCCAACTAGTCAAAGAGTAGACTATTATTGGATGTAAAAGAACCTATGTACCCAAAATTTTGAAGAATTTGGAATGGAATGAGGAAACTAATGTCAGAGTTAGGACATCGGAACAACAACAAGAATTGTTGGATGAGAAACTACTATAAACTTGGAAAGATAGAGTGCGAAGCTACACAGAATGTGGCAAGGTAATGACTAGTATACCAGGAAATGAAGACTGGATGTCATCATCGGTAAGTCATGTATACTCTCTTGAGATTCCAGAAGATAAATGGTAGAACAAGAAGCAGACCAATCTGTCTATGTTAGTATAACTGACATAATGTTCAAGTAGACAAACTCATCAATGAAACCAATGTTTTTGGAAAACTTGACTTATAGGATATTTAGTCCTAAATAATATATTGTGGAAAAGTAGAGACTTAGTAATCCTGAGAGGTTATCTCAGTTTAAGCAATAATGATAAGGTTGTGTAAACCCTGATCATACTACGAAACATTCAATGGATAGAATGTGCAGTATATTATTATGTATAGTCAAAATAAGCAAAGATGGTAGAATAAGTCTTGAATGATTTATAAACTTCTAACGTTGAAGTTTGGACCATTACTTGGAAAAGAAAGTTGGAAACTCAATTAAGCTGAAATAGGTTTGCAATTGAGTGAACCATAGAATTGATAAAATGTCAAAAAGGAGTAATAGATCGAAGTTATCAATGAAACTTTGTGGTACAAAGCTTAAGAATGAAGCAGTATCAGCATTTGACAGGTGTCCTGGAGTAAAGTTGCGCTTTTGGTGGACAAGTAATCAAGTAAAAGTACTATGTGGTAAGGATAATGAATGTGTAAGTGGCGGAAGGACTCGGTTTATGAGTTGTCTAAAAGTGTAAATACCAAAAGAGAAGGATTGGACCCACGATGTAGTGTACAATGCATCGACTTTCCTTTTCTATTTGGAATATGCTAAGGATAAATTCATGGACCAATGATTTCCGATCACTATGTGTTTGGTGTGATGTATAGTCACTATTATAACTCGGATGTGTATATGTGTTAAAACTCTTTGGGAGAGTAAGTAAGTGTGAAACATACGAGATTTCCCTATGCGATAGTGTGAACACTCGAAGCAAGTTCCAGGAAGGACAAGATTGCTACATAGGTTGAATGTTTTATAAATCTTACGTATTTCGTGGATTGTAAATAACACTTTATTTGATTTTAACAATATGTTGAAAAGCTATACCTCATCGAGGACGATGATTCACAAGGGGGGAAGTATTTTACATCCCAAATTGTGACGTTACAATTTACCATTACTAGATAGAGTAAATGAGAATTCTGGAGGTGAATTAATGATGCTTGTACCTTGTTTTCATTATGAATGTTGTTTCATTTGATGTTATTCTTGGTAAAATACTACATAAAAGAGAATAAAAGGTTATTGATTCGTGAATAATCTAAATTTTGAAATGTTTCATGTATTTTGCTTTGTTTTGAGCATATGACTCCCGTTGTCGTGTCATGATGTGCAGGAAACAGGTTTATACCTCCAAGTAGAGGAGAGATATCACTTGGGGAGGAACTTGATCGGATAAACAGTAACGAGTACCAATTGGGCATACACACACATACTATAGACTAAGTAAGATAAGTCTTTGTTGAAGTAAAGGGTAAGTCATCTGTAGCCTTGTTTAGTATCATTAGGAGTCGTACCTACTTCTAAATGTGAAAATAAGTGACGCTTGCCAGTATAATCTTATGTGGAGTAATGTTTCTAGTTAGAGGTGGGCATGTGTATATGTATATATACATATAAATACGGTATGTACAAATGTCCATAAGTACATTCATGTCGACACAACGTATTAGAGCCGATGGACATGCCATACGTGTGTATCGATATAAGTGTATTTATGAATACTTATACATAAAGGAAATATACAAAAGGACATGCAAGGCTATTTTTAGCTGTTGCAGAAAAAGTTGTCCAAACAGTATCGTGTGCACAGTCAATCTTCAAGATTTTCAGAATACAATTCTCTCAAGATGAATACCAGACCAAATTAGTCTTGCTACATGTTTTCCTGAAGACGGCTGACACTGATCTGCATCAAGTGCACCCAATGGTTGTTTCGGACAATCTAACAAGCACAGACGCTCAAAGACCACATGGTTTCATACCTCGTATATTTGATAGCCTTTCAAGGCAAGTTTAGAGGGTTCAATACCGTTGGAATTCTGGGTGTGCAGCAAGATCAAAATTATTTCTCACAGCTAGAGTGTTCACAATCGAACTTCGCGGTTTCATCATACAACACTCTTCCATTGAGAAAAATCACGAGAAGTGTCAAAAGCGTAAAGTTGCAGAAGGAGCAGAGGTGATCACTCCAGTTAGGGAGCCGCCAAAGTTACCAAGCAGTAAACTGATAGTTGAGGCATGTGATGATCTCCAGATAATGAGACAGCTAACAACTGGTTGGAGGAGATGATCGCTTAAATTGATGAGTGAACTGCCAATTAGGACATCCTACCCCTCCAAGATAGCATTTACGACACGAGTTAACTTGATGCCTCTTTCAAAGTTAACTCACTGTCCCACTAACTGTGCATGTTTACTTTGGGGGAACATTTGTATATTGGAGTTCTCTTTTAGTTTAGAATCAGTTAACTAAAGTAGACTTTCCAGTTAACAATTAGCTTACCTACTTTTAGACATAGGAATAAATCTTGCAGATTGGCAAGAACTCATTGTTAACTCAAGGAGACTTTAGGGTTGCCTACTCCTTTGAGCTTCTATAAATAAGAGCCTTTTCTCATCGTATTCTAACTTTACTTCACAACAACAAAACGCTGAGCTCAAAATCCTTCGACTTTGTTCGCTTAGTATATGTTCTTGTATCGTATTTGTTGTAGTCAAACGCTAAGTACAACTTGCGTTCTTTCTATTCAGAGAGGTGTGTTCAATCCATGTTCATGTTTTATTGGCTGATCATTTCTTGTGTGATTGTCTCTTTGACACAAGTTGCTGTCCCAAAGTGTAATCTTTGATTGAAGTTGGGATAATAAATCAAGAGAGCCATGGGCCCTTCATCCAAAATTCTCAAGATCTGTCATTATATGTTGGTCTTAATAATCTTTCTTTCGATCTACACCTCGGAAAGAGCATTGTCTCTCCTTGGGAACTTAGAGAGTAGGATTATCGTTATATGTTGTTTCTAGTAGTCTACCTTTCAACATACACCTCAGAAAGGACATTGTGCCTCCTTGGGAATCCTGAGATCTAGCCTACCGTTTGATGATTACTTGCATGAGTTCTATTTTGGCATAAATCTGGAAGTTGAGAGCCTTCGGAAGCATTCTGAGAGACAGTTTGTCCAAGTGATTGAACCATACCATTCTCCTATATCCTCTTGCTTTGTTTTTCTAGAGGAAATAGGATAGATTAAAAATTAGCCTAGTTGTAGTTAAGATCTGCATACATCAGAGAAAACCTTAGCTGCAACGCATTGTGTTTATGCACCCTTGTGCCTTGCCGCTGAGTAAAAAAGATAGGAACTTAGTCCATTTTACCTTTACGCAACCATCAGCAAAAGAGGGAGCTTCCCCTCCTAATTTGAAGAGCAGTTAATTCTGTGCATAGTTGTTTGTTTCGAATAAGCACTCCAGAGGTGCTAATTGAAATGCCAACATCAACCATAAAAATACTGCAGAGTATATTGTTGGGCCTTACCACACTTTGCGGTGTTGATCCTTAGGATGCCACACCAGAGGTTATTGGAGTTCATAGTTTCTTGTGTCTCAAAGCATAAAAATACTGCATAGTATATTGTTGGGCATTACCACAGTTTGCGGTGTTGATCTTCAATAGAGTTAATTGGGTACACCTGAGTATCTTCAATCAACCAAAGGGTCCTAAGAGTGACAAGCATATTTCCATGTATGATGCCGACCCTATTATCACATGAGTTATGATACATGCTTGCTATGTATTTTTTTGTTATATGTTGGGTATTCATTTTGTGTTTTACCGTAAACAACTGTCACTATTTTGATGTTTTGGATTCGAATCTTGTGATGTTATATGGCATATGTTATATAATGTTGGACTTCAAATTTTTCACTTTAGTTTACTAATTCAACTTTCAATATCAATGATGAAATTTTCCAAATGTGATATGAATCATTTTATTTATTCCATTTCATATTACTGATTTATATCAAATGATTAGATTGAGATTTAAAAGTACAACTCAATTTATTTACCAGTTTTGTTATCATAACCTATGATGATATGATGATATTCTTATGTTTATTTATTGCTAATTTATGTTTAATCATTTCGAAACAATAAAACCACTAGTTTTGCAAAATCTTTATATTAAATTGATCTTTTATTACAGTAAATCCTATTTTGGCATCCTTTCACTCATTATAATATTGAAGCTAACTTGTACTCAAGGCATTTTTAATTGAATTATAGGAATTGAAATTTCCTCCAAGATGTCGAGCTGAGGTATAATTTTATCTTGAAAAAAAACTTACAATATGGTTAATACTTGTCATTAAATCACCCTTCATTGATTTCTATTGGTTTCCTTCATTAGATGATATGAATTACAGATGCGATCAAACCCTAAGCATGCCCTTGAACTAAAGGCTGAGTACATTGTTATGGTTATCCTTTTCTACTGAAGTTGTTTCAGTGTCCACACTTGATTAGGTTATCATCCAGTGGTCATTGCCCAAGTTATCAGTTAATTCCTCTGTATTTATTTATCAGTAACTTGTTTCTTTCAAAAGGTTGCTATGCCAAATTTACTAGCTATATCTTCTCATATTGATTGGGTTATTTCCTCTTAACAGGTTATGCCAAGTTTAATGCTTATATCCTTGTACTGACTGGGATTTTTCCTCATAACAGGTGCATTTCCAAGCTTGTTGCCTCCATGCAGGTTGTCAGTCCAAGTTTCTTTCCTCTAACTGGCTTGTCACACCAAGATTGTTGCCTCTATATTTATTTTTAGGCGACAGTCATTGCAGGACCTATTTTTAATAGGAGAACAGTAATGAATGTCAAATAGCTTGGTGATGTTCATATCTTCTTTTGCATTTTCCTTGGAACCCATTAACTATGAGCTGCCACTCTGCCTGTAGGGATCCACTAGAATTGAACTGGATGCTCAAATTTTGGATAAACATCTATAGTTTCCAAGTTTGTATGCAAGTACAAAGATCATAACATACAAAGAAATAGATAAATTCTTGGGCTTTAACAACCACTATTGTTCTCCTTTTAATATTCTCACTACAATCTACCAAGATAAAATAATTAGCATTCATAAAGGAGTCATGAATAAAAAACAATAATCAGTATACAAGGTAGAAGATACACATGAAATAGTCTTTTGTGAAGGCTTTCTAGATTGTTTCTGTACTGAGAGAAATAAGAGTTTAGAGTAAAATAGAATAGTCAAGGCAATCTTTGCCACACATTAGATATATGATTGAAGTACAGTAGATTGCATAATATTCAGTGTCCAAATTTTCTTATAAGGAAAAAGGGAAAAAGCATGTCACATCTGAAGCATAAAATATGTGTGACAGATAGTTATAGATACAACTGAACTTCAAAATGCAAGTGGAGGAAAAAGAGAAAGAGTACTTTAAGGTAGAAGGACAATCCAACAAGAGAACTGCTAAAAGCCATTCCACCAGCTGAGATCTGCTTACAAAACTCATGCCAAGTTCAAAAAATTATACTCTGAAGGCTGTATCATTTCAATATTTCACAGAAAAAACAGCAGTAACAAATAAATCGTAATGTATGTAGTGACATATAACTTATAATGTATGTTCCCCTACCATTAATAGAACACGTCTTCCTGCTCTTTCAACCAGTCCAGCTGTCACTATAGTCATCAAAACCTGTCAAGACAAGCAAACTATTCTTGAGGTGCAAAAACAACAAGTATGTAGACTAATCTAATCCTATCTAGTCAAACAAACTGCTACTGCATTTTGAAGTGTGGATATCCACTTTACAGATGTTCCTTGATAGCTCCACCATAAGCATCTTGTATTATTCTATGTGGGATACAGGATTAGGGCAGCACTACCTCTTCAAGATACAACTAGCAACAAACTGCTACTGCATTTTGAAGTTTAGATATTTACTTTACAGATGTTCATTGATAGCTCCACCATAAGCATCTTGTATTATTCTATGTGGGATACAGGATTAGGGCAGCACTACCTCTTCAAGACACAACTGGCAACAAACTGCTACTGCATTTTGAAGTTTAGATATTTACTTTACAGATGTTCCTTGATAGCTCCACCATAAGCATCTTGTATTATTCTATGTGGGATACAGGATTAGGGCAGCACTACCTCTTCAAGACACAACTGGCAACAAACTGCTACTGCATTTTGAAGTTTAGATATTTACTTTACAGATGTTCCTTGATAGCTCCACCATAAGCATCTTGTATTATTCTATGTGGGATACAGGATTAGGGCAGCACTACCTCTTCAAGACACAACTGGCAACAAACTGCTACTGCATTTTGAAGTTTAGATATTTACTTTACAGATGTTCCTTGATAGCTCCACCATAAGCATCTTGTATTATTCTATGTGGGATACACAGCACTACCTCTTCAAGACACAACTGGCATGAACCAGAGTCAAGATGATACCACAGGTTGCTGTAAGAGATATGCTATTCAACATACCAAACTATTTACAAATTCAGAACAGCTGGAGAGTTTTATTGAATGCAATCCAGCAGGCAGCTATCAGATTCATGGGAAAAAAGGTATGCGGCTTTTCATTTGGACCCTCCACGCTCATCATATCAATATTGAGGCTTTCCAAACAGCAGCTAGCTCTTCTTGTCAAATTTGAATTCAAGCATTTCCCTAAGGATGTCGAGTAACCACCTCTGGGGCACAGATATTAAGGATGTTGTTTGATTGACATAACATTTTTCAAAAACAAAATAAAATAAAAAATTTCAAGTTAGAGAAAGCCCCATGTTTACCTACTGCCACAGACCATGTTTGATCTAGATAATGAAGATACTCATTTTTAATTTACAGATACATCAACCTAATCCTTCAAATTTTACTTTCCTAAATGATTCTACTGCATATTGAAGTTAATCAATACAGTCATTTGGGTAATTTTCAAGGCAGAGCATAGCAATTTTAGGATGTGGATACTACAAAATACAATGAAACTTGAACCCCATATAAGCTTAATAACAAGTCTAAAGAACACAAGAGAGATGATTATTAACAAGTCCCTAAACAAAAAAATTGGCTAGTGACCTCCTAAAGGAACTCTATAGATAGAGCAGCAGAGCTATTATTAAACATTCTAACTTGATGTCAAGAAGTAAATAGGGCACTATTTTACCAACTATTTATAATTTAATCTGTTGGGACATGGAATACTAACCATATCCAGAAAGTATTATTTATATATCACAAAACTCTCAACAAGATATGCAAGGCATCACAATATACAAGGTAAAATCATTTTTAAAATGATAATTCATGGGGTATGCATATTGATCATAGGACCTTGAAAAAGATAACCATCAAGAACAGGCATCCTTTTCACAGATTGATAATTTGTTGGACCAACTTCAGCATGCTAAGTACTTCAGAAATCTCGATTCAAAATCCAAGTATCATCAAGTAAGAATCTAGGAGGAGCATGTGCAGAAAACAGCATTCAAGACTAGATAAGATTTGTATGAGTTGAGTGGCTTGCAATTCCTTTTGAGTTGTGTAATGTGGGAATCAATGAGGAGACATGTAGAAAACAACCAAAACCAGATAAGATTTGTATAAATGGCTTGTACTTCCTCTTAGGTTGTATAATGCTCTTGCTGTTTTTATGACATTAATGAATGAAGTGTTTAAACCATTCATAGATTCCTATGTCATTGTTAACTTGATTTATATGCTGGTTTTTTGGCAAACTTATGATGAGCATCTGATACATTTGAAACAAGTTTTACAAGTTTTGCAAGTTTTGAAGGAGAATAAACTGATATTCAATGAGAAGAAATGTGAGTTTGTATAACAATAACTTGTATATTTGGCATATGTAATTAGATATGGAGAGTTGAGAATAGATCCAACAAAAGTATGAAGCGTTTTGAAGTGGACCAAGCCTTCCAATATCACCAAGACAAGGATCATTGTAAAGGCAGTCCAATACTTAAGAAAAATCATAGCATTGTTGTCCACAATAGCAGCACATTTGTATTCCATTACAGCAAGTGGTAAATGCTATATTTGGGGTAGAAATCAGCAAAAGACATTTGTTGAGTTGAAAGAAAAGATTAGCAATGCACCAGTTTCAGAAAAAACTTGATTTGCAACTACTGTTTGATGCAGAAAGGAATGCAAGTGATCATGCTATGGGGCTGGTTCTATTGCAACAAGGTAGGCAAACATGTTATCATTCAGAGCTGTTTTATGGAGTGGTTCCAAATATTGTCCACATAAGGAATTATGGAATTCTCCAAACAGCTAAAAAAGTGAAGCATTATTTAATGGGAAAGAACCCATTTTCCAAAAGAATCACAAGCCAATCCATAGTTTGAAAGCACAATTGAACTGCAGCAAACCAAGCACTAGCTTGGAACGACTTCATTTGGATGTCAGGTATAAAACAGCAGTGACTAACAAGTAAGCTAATATGCTCTCTAGACCACAATGAATTTCAACTTTGGGGACTATGACATGGCTTCAATCATTTTTCCATCAGGCAAAGAATATGAGCATGATGTGATATTGAAGAGGTAAAACAACATTGCAGAGGGGGTAGAAACTGCAAATTTTAAGCCTAAGTACGACTACTATCTCCTATAAGATTTGCTCTACAAGTTGAGGAAGATTTATGTGCCTAAAGATGTAAAACTTCAGTTACTGAGGATGCTCATACTTTAAAAGTTCCTGGGTGACGGACTTTGGCACATTTGCAAAGGTATGTGTTTAAGCCAAAGATTCAAACTAACGTTTAAAAGTATTTTAGGGAATGTGTTTTGTGTAGCACATGCAACCCTAGTAATAGAAAGTTGGGATTGCATATGCCACCATGAGTTCCTTCAAAACCATAGAAGAGAATATCAATGTATTTCATAGGAAGATTGACTTTGTCAAAGAAATGGCATGATTACTATGTTGTTGTAGACTAGTTTAGTAAGATGTTTGTTTTCATTCCCTGCAAGAAAACTCTTAGGGGCAACAATGCAACTGCTTTGTTTTTCACTAATGTTTCGGTTTAGATAGGGATGTAGTATGTATAAATTAACTTTTTATATTTTTTATTATGTTTACCCAACTAAGTATTAGTCATTCATTGACTTGTACACAGTTGCTACGAATTAGTTACTAGTGATTGTTGATGGTTGTGTTATGTTTGACAAACATCGAACATTTTAAATATGCTACTCATAGTTAGGAAAGGTTGTCTCAATATATAAACAATACTCCCTGGTCTACAATTTCATTGTACAAGCACTACCTCAAGTAAAGCAATCAATGTTTTTCATATACAGATACTTGGTATGTCCTACTATGCTCTATTTATATTGTGATTAGTGGTGTTAAAGTTTGACAATGAACATTTGGCATCATTACCTAGATGAAATCGGGTTAGATTTATAAAGAACCAACATTGGTCAACGCCTATTCATGACTACAATAGAGATTGTGAAATTAATCCCATCAAGCCTAGACAAAAGCAGAAGGTTAGAGCATAGTGAGGGAGAAGACTAGGAAATCAGACGATCTCTCCAACTAGTAGAAAAATAAGAACAAAGGAGATTACAAGAAGAAACCAACTATAGAAATTCATCAATCCAAAGTCAAAGCCAAATCAAAAGCTGAAGCAAATGGAGTTGAATCGTGAGTTGGAGAAATAGTCAAGAATGAAGACACGAGAGTATCCAACCAACTACGATCATCCTAGAGCATATGGAGGAATAAGGGGTCGAGGGTGTGAAGCAACTCGCTCTTCTTGAATAAGGGTATGCTAATGTTTCCATTCAAGTTCAATTGGAGGAAGAAACAACCAAATCTCTTATAATATATACCCTATTTTTTATTTTTTTTGGTTTGCTTGCAGTTTTCTGATATGTGTTTGCAATTTTTGTAGGTTTTCACATCCATAAATGACAATAACAATAACCAACAATATTTCTTGCAAAATTAGCAAAACATCAACTATTTAGATGTACCCACAAACTGAAATCTTTTCAAATTAATTGCAGAAGTTGCACAGCCAGTACAAAAGAGTTTAAACATCACATGAATCACTACAACACTTATAACATTGCATGCTGGACATACCAATGGACTGCTGTTACAAATTGGGCATGAAATAATACTCCAACCAGCAACATGGGTTCCGATGAATGGCTTGAAATCACACAATAACCTATTGTCATGCCCTCAAAGAATTTTCTGAGCGTTCATCTGTTTGTGGCGCCTCAAAACCCAAGTGCTAGGGTTTCTACCCCACACGCCTCCCTAGGAAGTTGTACAGCTAGGCTAGGAGGTGTACGGCCAACAAGGAAAAGAGATATTTGAACTGAAAGTAAAGTCTTCTAGTTGCTCTTCGCCCTCTTCAATATGCTCATTAAAATCATAGCTGAAAACCTCTAAAAATCTCCAACAATGAAATCCAACTGTGATCTCCATGGGAAATCACCAAGAAATCCTCCAGATTGTGTCTTTCACCAACGTGGAGAATGTTGCCTATAAGGGATTTTGTCCTCACAAACCTTGAAGAAGAACCAGCTCCTCCAACAAAAAAGAATACCAAAATATCAAGTCAAGCCTAAACCCAAAATGAGCTTCCAAAATGTTTTAGTATCGCTCTCCAAAACCCACACCCCATTTTGCATTGCATGCACTTTAATTTAAATTTTAAATGCTTCCTTATTTCTCCACACGAGGCATCCAACTTTAGGGAATACTTTATTAAATTTAAAATGATTTCTTATGTCTTCCTAAAGTACCCCTTCATAATGTCACTTTATAATATTAAATAACAATAAAGTTAACTATTTAATTCAACTTTATAAAGTATCGTTATTTAAATTAAAATGCTGACCTATATTACATATTTGGATACTGACATTAAATGCCTCCACCGACATGGCTAAAAATTAAAATGCTGACAATTGACCGTGTCAGTGCCAAAAACTAACTTACTAAAAATATTAATATAGAAGAACTCTGTCATGTCCCCAAAACTGTAACATTAAAATACCAATGAATAATTAAAATGAAGAAATATTAAAATATAATTATAATTATAGTCATTGTGATATAATACTATAAATATTAAAATACATATAAAACCAAAATAAAAAATAATTAAATAAATTAAAATCAAATACTTGTAGAAGCCGACCTTCATCGTTATGTTATCACCCAAGGTAATGAATATAAATATAATTAAGATCGCTCACACTAACTATTGATGATGGAAGCGGTGAATGAAAAATAAGAACAGTGATTCATTAATGAAGGATAGCGTTTGATAATGAGTAGTGATTGGAAGATAATGAACAATTAACATGTTATAAATGATAGCTGAAATATTCCGAGCCAAATTTTTCGTTTTTCAATTTACAAATTACAAGCAGTGCACCCGTTAAGGTTAGAGGAGAAAACCAAAACGTGCAAAAAAGCAACTCTAACCAGAATGGCGCCGATGATGGCGAGCATTGGTCAGAGGATCTTCCTATTCTAAATGCAGGAAAGAACTCAACGTCAAGTATGTGCTACCCGATCCAATGCGGAGTGAGGGGCGACCATATGACGGAGTGATTACAGAATTTAATGCTTGAAAGAAAAATGCTTAAAGCTGAAAACGCTCAACACCCAGAATGTGCTTTCTAACCCGGAATGGGATAGTAGCTACCATAGGGCGGAGGTCAATTAAAACAATAACTGCTAAAAGAAGAAGACTATTACAACTGATAAGCAAGAACTTTAAACGGTTGTCAGTACTACTGCCAGCTTACAATATTAAAAACGACATCTTGCTTACAATACAAATCAGCATATAGAAAGAGTTGTACAATATTCGTGAATTGAGTTGCTGAATGCAAGGATTAATTGAAATGACAATGAATAGATCCAACCTCGTTCGCCAGACTTGGGCAATCTTCACTGAAGTCTTCACAATGCTCTTTAAAGACTTAACACCAGCAGCCAAATAAGAAATTGCAGATTTCTTTAAACTGTCCTGTCAGACCTGCAACTTTTAACATAGAACCAGCAGCATAGGAATTCTAGAAAATGCTTGAAACTCCCTTTCTTCTCATTCAAAATGCTCAATATCAATCTCAAAACACTAAATGAAGATAGGCGCTCAAGTTGAGATCACGAAACAGATTGAAATTGCAGCTTTTAAGAAATGCACAATTCCCAAGGTCATACAAATGGTACGGCCCAGCTAGGGGCGATTTTGCCTTTTAAAAATTAATGCCTCTACCAAAAAATCTATAAACTTGGAAATAAGGGCGCCTAGACTAGATGAAGAGAAATAGAAACTACCCACAATCAATTTTTTTGTCTTTTTGGATTTATGAACAAAACATTGAATCTGCTGTAGCTAGAATAAAAACCAGAATTTCTCTAACATGCAGAATCTGAAACTAATTTGACACATGCAAATTACAATGCACTAATTCCAATAACTCACAAAACTAGACTAAGAATCATCACTAGTCGTTGTCTTACAAACGAGAAGAGATGCCCAAGCTAGGAGGCCTTCATTCCTCGAAGCAGTTCCAGAGCCAATCCGGCAACATAACAGTATAGTCGTCCCAAGATGAAGAAATGATGCACAAGACTTCTTTTTTATAAGTTTCGTTTGACTTCCGAAACCCTAAAATCCAACTCAAAGTTCAAACCCTAACTCTTCCTTCAATATGGCGTCCTTTTCACCTTTAGCTCAATAATCATATTTTAATTAAAACATCACCTTGATAAATGCGCCCCAATTAATTTGCTTTGACTTAGGAGAACTCATCAAATATTAAATATAACCTTAATGAAGGCGCCACCCTTTGAGTCCACCTTTTAAAATAACATTAAGTCATTCGACTAGGCCAAGGTGATAAATAACATTTTAATTATAATGTTATTTTTAAGTGAAATGAGCTTGACTTCCCAGAACTGCATTCTGAAGCCCAAAACTGAATACGCCACTTGAGTCAACTGAAGGGGAAAGTCAACTGCCTGATACCATCCTGTTTACTGCCAAAAATAGAATTTACTAAAAATAGTAAATTCCAGAAAATGCTCTGAATGCCGAGATGAGCATACCCCTGCGAAGCTCTCTGAAAACCCAAAAGACTCCGCCATTGAATCCATCATCTCTGAGCAATGACCTCCTCAAAATAGGAAACCCTAATTTAACTTCCGACTAGCCTTCGGGTTCCCAAAGAAAGGCCAACGGTCACTGGAAATGTCGGTTTGAGGGGACATTACAGTCCGCCCTCCCAAGATTGCTTGTCCTCAAGCAATCGCAAACTAGGATGCTGCAATATCTCATCACTTTCCCAAGTTGCATCCTCCATAGGCAGGTTCTTCCACTTTACCAAACATTCTCTGATAGTTCTATTCCAAAAACGTTTTCTGACTAGTATTTCCTCGGAACTAGAACCAACTGTGTCTTCATCCATCGGTGGCAACTGTGAAAAGCAAACATTGTGTCCAAGTGCCTTCTTGAGGCGAGACACGTGGAAGACGTTATGCACTCTGCTATCAAGGTAGCTCATTCATAAGCTACTGCAACTTTTCTGATGACCCTAAATGGCCCATAGAAGCGAGGTTTGAGCTTCTCGGCTCCACTCTTCTTGAGAGTAGACTGTCTATAAGGTTGTAAACGGAGATAGACCATATCCCCAACCTCAAAAGAACGCTCTACACGCCTCTGATCAGCATACAACTTCTGCTGATTTTGTGCAATCTGCAAATTATCCTTCAAGGACCTCATTATGTCTTGACTATGCTGCAACAAATCCTTGGCTATAGGTGCTTTGCTGTCACCAAACACCAAATCTGCAAAACTGGGTGCTTCATACCCATAAAGTGCCAAGAAAGGAGACATCTTAATTGACATATGAAAAGTAGAGTTGTAGCAGTACTCGCCTATATGCAGCCACTTAACCCAAGCTTTCTGCTGTTCTGACACATAATTTCTCAAGTAGCCTTCCAACCACTTGTTCACCACTTCTGTTTGCCCATCAGTTTGGGGGTGATAACTCGTGCTTGGAGTGAGCACAGTACCACTCATTCTAAAAACTTCCTGCCAAAAGGTACTTAGGAACTTGCTGTCCCTATCACTTACAATATTCTTTGGCAACCCATGCAGCCTAAACACTTCTCGAAAAAACAGATCTGCAACTTGGGCTGCAGAAAAAGTGCTGGTAATGGCAAAGAAATGAGCAAACTTGGTTAATCTGTCAACTACCACGTAAATACAATCCTTCCCTTGGGCCTTAGGCAACCCAGTGATGAAATCCATTGAAATGCTTTCCCATTTTTGATTGGGAATTGGAAGTGGTTGCAGCAAACCGGCTGGTAATGTATGCTCATTTTTATTCGCTTGACAAACAGGACATTCCTGAATGTAGCGTTGAACCTCTCTCTTCAAACCTTTCCAAGAAAACCTTTTCTCGGATCTGCCTATAGGTCTTGAAAAAACCTTGGTGACCAGCAACTGGAATGTCATGAAAATTCAAAAGAATCTTCTTCTTGAGCTTAGAATCAGCCACCATAAAGATTCTTCCCTTATAATGGATCAATCCCTCAACCACTTGGTACCTTTCATCATGGATAGTACCTTCCAGAATGCTGGTTGCAAACTGATTTTTTGCATAATCAGCAAGCAACATGTCTCTCCAATCTGCAGTAAGCTCACACAATGAGCTAAGATGAGGCCTTCTGGAGAGAGCATCGGCCACGACATTATTTTTTCCTTTGACATATTCAATGTCAAAGTCGTAAGCTTGAAGCTTACTCACCCATTTTTGTTGCCTCTCATTTAGATCCTTCTGGTGCATAAAATGCTTGAGGCTATTGTGGTCAGTCTTAACCACGAATTTGTTCCCCACCAAGTACTGCCGGAACTTGGCTAATGCATGCATAATGGCAAGCATTTCTTTGTCATAAATTGAATATGATCTTTCCACACCCCTTAATTTTCTGCTCTCAAACACGATAGGGTGTTTGTCTTGCATCAGGACAGCCCCAACTCCTTCACCTGATGCATCACACTGCAGCTCGAATGGCTTGGAGAAATCCGGAATAGCCAAAACCGGACAGGAACTCATGATCCTTTTGAATTTGTCAAAAACAATTTGAGCCTTTTCTGACCAAACAAAGGCTCCCTTTTTGGTGAGATCAGTAAGGGGAGCAGCATTCTGTGAATACCCCTTAACGAACCTCCGATAGAAACCACAAAGACCCAGAAAACCTTTCAACTGAGTCAAATTTTCAGGTGGTGGCCAATCAACCACTGCTTTGATCTTTTCCGGATCCACCTTCACTCCCTCAGCACTGATGATGTGGCCAAGGTACAATAACTCCTCCATTCCAAATTCACATTTGGAAGCTTTTGCGAACAGACTCTCAGACTCCAGAATACTAAGCACTTCCTCCAAGTGCTTGAGATGATCTCCCCAAGTCTTGCTGTAAATCAGAATATCATCAAAAAAGATCAACACAAACCGCCTTAACTGATTCTGAAACACACGGTTCATGCAAGACTGAAAGGTGGCCGGTGCGTTAGTCAACCCAAAAGGCATGACTAAGAATTCGAAATGGCCATAGTGACATCTGAACGCTGTCTTCTCCACGTCAGATCCCCTCATCCGAATCTGATGGTAACCCGATCTCAAGTCGATCTTCGAGAAGAACTTGGCCCCATGTAGCTCATCAATGAGCTCATCTATCCTGGGAATGGGGTATCTATTTTTGATGGTGCTTTGGTTCAAAGCACGATAGTCCACGCACATGCGCATGGTACCATCCTTCTTTTCACAAGAACCACTGCAGATGCAAAAGGGCTCTTGCTTGGGCGTATGAAACCCATCTCCAAAAGTTCCCGAATATTCTTCTCGATCTCATCCTTTTGCCTCTTCGGATACGATATGGAGTTGTGATCACCGGTTTAGCTCCTTCCTTGAGCTCGATGATGTGTTCTGAACCCCGTTCAGGTGGTGGTCCAGGAGGCAAATCTGCAAAGACTTTGCTCTTCTTCGTGAGTAGTGACTGGATATCAGGAGGTTGGTCACGTTTAGTCTCAACAGGACTAGCAGGAAGTATCATGCATTCAGCAACCCACTCAGCTTGATCGTGACGGATCAGCTTTGCCATTCTTTTGAATGACACTACTCGAGGACCCCCATTGGACATGCCTCTCAAAACTATCTTCTTCCCATCCGATTGGAACTTCAACTCCATAGTCTGCAGATTCAAAGAGATCTCTCCAAGAGATCGCAGCCATTGGATGCCTAGAACGGCATCAGTATCCCCAATGTGAACTACATAGAAGTCATCCTTGACTTCGTAGTTGCCCAACTGCATGGTCATGTTAGATATTTTCTTGGTGCAAGAAATATGGAAACCATCGGCAACCATGACCTTGAATCCTTCGAACTCCTCTGTTTGCAGCCCCTTCTTGGCTACCACAACTTCATCAATGAAGTTATGAGTTGCTCCAGTATCGATCAAAGCAACGATTCGCTGCCCTTTGATCATCCCACGAACCTTGAATGATTCGTTTCTTTGAAAACTAGAAAGTTGAGCTAAAACTCCACCACTTTCCTTCTCATCTCCGGATTCTTCTGGAGCTCTATCTTCTTCATTTTCTTCAAAATCAGATTGCTGGTCGGAAAAATCAGAACTACTTTCCCCAGCAGAATAGTACTCAATCTGATTGAACTTAACCCCTTTAGGACAAACATGGTCTTGAGACCATTTTTCCTGACACCGGAAACACAACCCTTTTCTTCTGAGTTCATTCAGGGTTTCTTGATCCAACCTGGTGACATGGGGATTGCGATTCTTGAACTCCTTGTTCTGAGGTCTCAAATGATTTTTATGCTGAGGCCTTTTTCCTTTATCCCTTTTCTGAAAAGGGGAGTTTGACTGAAATTTTGCCTTAGGAGCAGCCCACTCCATGTTTCTCGCCTTTTTCATGGCCTCTTGCAGGGTTGGTGGATCAAAGGCTTTAATCCAACCTTTGAGTGGTTCTGTCAAACCCTCACTGAAAAGAATCACCAACCTTCGCTCCGTGATTCCAGTCACCATGACTGAAAGTCTCTGAAACTCCGCAATGTAGGCATCCACTGTGCCATACTGTCTCAATTGAGCAAGCTCTCTGAAATGGATCTCAGGATCTTTTTTCTCAAACCTTTCGATGAGCCTAGTGGTGAACTCATCATAAGTTGTGATAGACCGATGACCCAGAGTAACGAGGCCATGGTACCACCACTCGTGCGCCACCCCATCAAGGTGTAGCGTAGCGAACTTGATCGCTTCTTCTTCCGCCATTGGTCTGAGAGCTAGATAGTTATCCAGCTTTTGAATCCAAGCTTGGGCTGAACTTGTGTCACTTCCGTCAAAGTGTGGAAGCATCACCTTGTTGACTGCTTGGTACAAATCTCCTTGATTTGATGGTCTTCTTTGATCAAAGTGCCTCCCTTGTCCTCTATTCTTCCTTTTGTGATCCATGAAATCGTTATAGGACATGTCCATCCTGATATTGGCTGGTAGAGAATCATACTCTGCACGACCCAGTCTCAACTGCTCCACAAATGAAGCATTCTCTTCAGGATCTGGCTGAGTGTCTACAGATGCCAAGAAGGTGGGTTTGAATGGTCTGGACGAAATGTAAGTGTTGTTTGACACCGTCCGGGCTGCATGCTCATCATGCTGATTGTAAGCACTATGCTCCCCTCTATGGCTTGAGTTGTTTTGCGGGATGGTATTGTGGCCCACTCTTCCCATCATGAGCGAAACCATATCCATTAAAGCATCCATCTTTTTCTCAAATCTCTGTCCTGGACTGATGGATCTCTCTCTGCCCTTACCACTATCATCTCTACTGTTGGTAACCCTCTCGTTACCACCAACTGATCTTTCACCTTCTGCCATATCTGATTCCTGAGAAGACTCCCAATGAGCCCTCAAGACGTCTGAAGCTCTCTGACTCTCTGGAGGCTGATGAAGCTGGAACTGTTTCCCAACTTTCTTGTCTTCCCTTGCTAAGTACCTTTTTTCTCTGTCACTCATAGACAGACTGATCACAGGCTCGCAAGATCTTGGCTCTGATACCACTGAAATATTCCGAGCCAAATTTTTCGTTTTTCAATTTACAAATTACAAGCAGTGCACCCGTTAAGGTTAGAGGAGAAAACCAAAACGTGCAAAAAAGCAACTCTAACCAGAATGGCGCCGATGATGGCGAGCATTGGTCAGAGGATCTTCCTATTCTAAATGCAAGAAAGAACTCAACGTCAAGTATGTGCTACCAGATCCAATGCGGAGTGAGGGGCGACCATATGACGGAGTGATTACAGAATTTAATGCTTGAAAGAAAAATGCTGAAAGCTGAAAACGCTCAACACCCAGAATGTGCTTTCTAACCCGGAATGGGATAGTAGTTACCATAGGGCGGAGGTCAATTAAAACAATAACAACTGCTAAAAGAAGAAGACTATTACAACTGATAAGCAAGAACTTTAAACGGTTGTCAGTACTACTGCCAGCTTACAATATTAAAAACGACATCTTGCTTACAATACAAATCAGCATATAGAAAGAGTTGTACAATATTCGTGAATTGAGTTGCTGAATGTAAGGATTAATTGAAATGACAATGAATAGATCCAACCTCGTTCGCCAGACTTGGGCAATCTTCACTGAAGTCTTCACAATGCTCTTTAAAGACTTAACACCAGCAGCCAAATAAGAAATTGCAGATTTCTTTAAACTGTCCTGTCAGACCTGCAACTTTTAACATAGAACCAGCAGCATAGGAATTCTAGAAAATGCTTGAAACTCCCTTTCTTCTCATTCAAAATGCTCAATATCAATCTCAAAACACTAAATGAAGATAGGCGCTCAAGTTGAGATCACGAAACAGATTGAAATTGCAGCTTTTAAGAAATGCACAATTCCCAAGGTCATACAAATGGTACGGCCCAGCTAGGGGCGATTTTGCCTTTTAAAAATTAATGCCTCTACCAAAAAAATCTATAAACTTGGAAATAAGGGCGCCTAGACTAGATGAAGAGAAATAGAAACTACCCACAATCAATTTTTTTGTCTTTTTGGATTTATGAACAAAACATTGAATCTGCTGTAGCTAGAATAAAAACCAGAATTTCTCTAACATGCAGAATCTGAAACTAATTTGACACATGCAAATTACAATGCACTAATTCCAATAACTCACAAAACTAGACTAAGAATCATCACTAGTCGTTGTCTTACAAACGAGAAGAGATGCCCAAGCTAGGAGGCCTTCATTCCTCGAAGCAGTTCCAGAGCCAATCCGGCAGCATAACAGTATAGTCGTCCCAAGATGAAGAAATGATGCACAAGACTTCTTTTTTATAAGTTTCGTTTGACTTCCGAAACCCTAAAATCCAACTCAAAGTTCAAACCCTAACTCTTCCTTCAATATGGCGTCCTTTTCACCTTTAGCTCAATAATCATATTTTAATTAAAACATCACCTTGATAAATGCGCCCCAATTAATTTGCTTTGACTTAGGAGAACTCATCAAATATTAAATATAACCTTAATGAAGGCGCCACCCTTTGAGTCCACCTTTTAAAATAACATTAAGTCATTCGACTAGGCCAAGGTGATAAATAACATTTTAATTATAATGTTATTTTTAAGTGAAATGAGCTCGACTTCCCAGAACTGCATTCTGAAGCCCAAAACTGAATACGCCACTTGAGTCAACTGAAGGGGAAAGTCAACTGCCTGATACCATCCTGTTTACTGCCAAAAATAGAATTTACTAAAAATAGTAAATTCCAGAAAATGCTCTGAATGCCGAGATGAGGATACCCCTACGAAGCTCTCTGAAAACCCAGAAAGACTCCGCCATTGAATCCATCATCTCTGAGCAATGACCTCCTCAAAAATAGGAAACCCTAATTTAACTTCCGACTAGCCTTCGGGTTCCCAAAGAAAGGCCAACGGTCACTGGAAATGTCAGGTTTGAGAAGGGGACATTACAATAGCCAACCCATGCGAGCCAACTATACCTTGGTCACCCATGTTAAGCTACGAATGTATTTAAGGCAACGATCCCAATAGAAGTAAATTTCATATTTAAGAAGGCATCAATTAACAAGTCTTAAAGAGCAGCAATTAGTAGAAGATATGAGGACAAAGACAGCGATCAAGTTTATATGAAATGCAGCGATGGTTATAAGGAATTGCATCTGTTCAAAAAGGATGCTAACAAAGGGACGTCACCCTCCATGAAGTCATCTCCCTTCACACAAGGTATAAAGGGAACATAAAGAGGGGGATCTTCAAATACATATATGGGGAGTTTTAAGGGATAAACGTAAGAAATCAGAATAAGAGAACAGGAGGAATAAGAACAGATTGTAACAGACTAATAAAGGAATGGGAAACAGAATTTGGAAGGCAGATTCAGAAATTTCAAGAGACGATTATACAATAATGATGCTTGCAGCAATTATTGAGCTTTATAAAGTAATTAAGGTTCTTCAGTATGAATATGGATAATAGATTCTTATTCGTCTTATCTATCTTCTGAATATTAAGTTTAGATTGGTGAAAAGAGGAAAAAAACCTAGAGAACAGCAATCAAAACGAAACCAGTCTGATCCAGCACAGCAGATCGTTGTTATCAAAAGTATATATATAATCAGGGGTATATCAAATATTTTCTACCATTCATTGCTTTAAATATGTATATATCTTGCTTATGGATAATAAATAATATTTTAGTATATGCTCTTGTTATAGAATATGTGATCTGCTTGAGTGTCTGAAACCCACCTTGTGGTAAGGGCTTGGGGTGAAATGGTGTTGTTCCCAAAACAAATTTTTTGCTTCATTAAGGAATTTTGATTAAAATGGTCTAAACCTTGCAAAATTGTCGGCAGAAGTTAGTTTTTGGGCATACAAAGTATGGGCTTTTTGTGGGTTTGCTGTCTAGGTAATACTAGCAAAATTTGAAAAATTTGAAAAGTAGTGTTTCCAGGCCCCCATTTTTAGGTCAAAAACCCTAAAAGTTGGATCTTGTCAAAATTGACTGAAAATTATTTTGATTGACTTATTTCACTTCATGATCACTGTAATGTCCCCTTTTTTGTGAGCATCAGTTTTTAGAGGGTCTAGCTTATTCCTGACTCTCGTAGGCTAAGGAGCTTGCGTAGAGAGTCTTTTGGAGGCAGTTACCTAGTCAGTGGTTGGCTTCTTCTCCTGGATTCAATAGTTGTAAGGGGGTTTCCTATGTTATGTTGAATGTTGGAAAACATAACATGTTGGAAAACGTATTGTTGGAAAACATAATGTGTTATCCGGATGTTGGGAAACCAATTGTTTGCACTTTATGAAGTTATATTTTAATATTATAATAAAGTGCAAATGAAAATAATAAAATAATATTATTTCTAGAAGCTTCTTGAAGATGGATTGAAAAAGCATAGAGGGGTCAGCCATGCTTCTAGGCATCTAGGAATTGATGTTTATTTTGAAGAACTTGTTTGGTGAGGGAGCCAACTAGGGTTTCTGCCATTATTAGACCTTTGGGAACGAAACTCTCATTGGTTGAACAATTTTGAGGCTGTGAAACTATCAACTGAGATTACTGCCAATTGTGGGCTTCACTTCAGAAGTTCAACTTGTGCTTGCATTGCAAATTTTATGGCCTTTGGCCAAATTTGTTGATTGGAGTTATTGCATATCAGCTTGTTGAAGCCATTGAGGAGAATCAATTTTGTCTTTCTTGTATCTTCGATCTTTGAAGGGAAAATCGACTTGCTTAATTGTTGTTCCAGCTTGGAGGTCATTTCCAGAATTTTGTCATGTCATCATCGCTGCGATTTGTCTAGAGGAATGCATATTTTACATGGAGAAAAATCAGAAGCAATCTCTTGGATAGGCACTACACAAGGAGGTCGATTTTGGCAAAGAAATTCATTAAAAAATCAGTCACTTCTCAGAGCTAGGTGCAGCCCTAGAATAGGGGTGATTTTGTGTTTGGAAGGCATAAAAAAATATTCAGGAAAAATAAATACAGGGTCTGCACTCATTGTTTGACTTGGGAAGGCATAGCCGCTGCCCTAGGAAGCCATTTCCCAGCTTGCTTGGAGACTCAAGACCTAGCATCAATCATTGGCAATAAAAATCAAGTTCTTGTCATTTGTATTGTCATAAGCACATTGTACTCATTGCTGGGATATATATATTGTTGATTTATTGTCATCCATTTGTTGTTGTTGAACATAATAAGAGGGTGGCAAGTTCTGATATAAAATTACAGTCATCGTATCTGCATTCTAGCACATTGCAATCACAGAAATTTGTAATCAGATTTATATATTTGCAAGTAGACATTAGCTGGAAGTCTTCTTCATTGTTCTATCTCTTCTACACTGGTATTGTAATTGAAGGAGACTATCAATAATCGAGTTATAAGTTGCAGCCATATGCTGTCATTCTAGCTGCATGCTAAATGTTTGATTAAATGTCAAGTGGCTGTAGATGCTCTTACTGCATATTCAGTTTGTATGGCAAGTGTTCACATTAATGCCTAGATGTTGTAGGTGCATATTGGCTACCATAGGATGCATGGAAAGTGTTTGACATTATGTCAACTAGCTGTACTTGTTGATTTAAGTCATGTATATGTATGTGAATGGTCAAGAACAGTCAGTATATCACTTCTATTGCATTATTGCATCATTAGAAGCTTCCAAAAACATCATTTGCAGCATCCAAACTCATAACAAAACAATCTGAAAATTCATATCAGCAAGATCAGACCTTGTGTGCAAAGTGTTTGACAATATTCCTTGAGCATATCTTTAGCATTTTGAGGCCATAATCAGCAAGGGATATTACAATCATAGTGGTGAAGTCAGAATCAGGAAAAAGTCAATTTAGCTCTGGTGGGTTGTTTTCACTTTTTCAAGAGAAAAGTTAGGACCTTTGAGGTCGCCAATGCTAGATGGCCAGATACCAGGTGTTGAAATCTAAGCTTAAAACGCTCCAGCGAAGATTCTCTGGCAAGATATGTTCAAAATGATGCTTCGTCACGGAGGGGATTTTCGTCGAGAAGAAAATCATCAAAAAATTTCTTACTCTGGAAATCAAAGAGCCCCTGGAAGCCAAGGGTGCCCTAAATTTCAGAGGCCCAAATTATCTTTTCGAGATTTGTCACTTCCAAGAGGACTTCTCTAGAATCCTGTCAGCTTCACGATGAGCCTACAAGCCAGTCCAGAAAACCTGTCTAGCACCTAAAATTCGAGATTGAACGAAGAACGAGGGAAATGAAATTGATGAAATTTTGACTAACACTAGAGCAGAAAAGCCCTTGAGGTACCAAATGGAACTTTTTGATCAAATGATACCTAAGATGTTTGTCTTAGATTTGATCAGGCTTCGCAACGAATCCATCAATGGGTTAATCTAAGTTGCTGAACTGTCGGAATCAAGAGTCAAGCGTAATGTTTTTATCATGGTCAAAATGTCAGAAAAGCATAAAAGCGCCCCTAGAGGCCAGGGATGAGTAAAGTTTTGGGCCCTCAAATGTAGTTGTTTGGGTTATCTGAAATGTTCATCCTGTCTGTGATGCTTCCATCTTTCCATTCCATATCTCAACCAGATCAGAAGACTTCTCAGTAGCCGACAGCCGGAGGTTGAATGGAGAATCAGCGCATTGCAAAAATGGCTAACTCTTGAAATAAAAGCGCCCCTAGAGGCCAGGGTGTAATATCCCTCACTAATTCTGACTATACACTTCTGATCTTAGCCTTGAGGAATATTGTCAAACAGTTGTCTTGCAAAATCTGAGCTTGTTGTTTTGTGTTTCAGTTTGTTTTGATTGGTTTGTATGATGTAATAATGCTTGGAAATGATGGGAAAGAGCTAATCTAGTTGACTGAAATAAAGTAGAATGCAATGCTAAATCTTTATACAACTTTTCAATGAATGTATGTAACTGAAATATCATGAGAAATGCTCCTTGACATTATTACAAACAGTTTCCATGCAAGCTAATGACTGTAATATAAAACCATGATCATTGACATATTGTCAAGCAATTGATATGCAACCTTATTCCTCCTTTATTGTATGTATGATAGACTGATTACAACTAGTATGCAAGTGCCAAGACTCTTGGCTTACATCATAATCAATGCTATTACAAATCTGATAAAAATATGCACCTACAGCTGCAAGAAGGCAGCAACTCATACAGTCTAAGATGACAATGCAAAGTATGCCAAATACATGAAAGAACCTGATAAGAATATTATCCTATGATTGATGAAGATGTTGCAGCTTTGAAACTCCAAAGATAGTCCTCTCCACAAGAAAATCGTTCCACACAAAGTGCCTCCCCTATTTTGGAACTGATTACACAAAATAAATTATCACAGGCGCTAAACAACCTTCAATGCCAATTTTAAAAATAATTGTCCACTGTTGGAGATGGCGAAGTGGAAGCGGACAGGCATAGGCGGGAAACGGAGCAGCTTTGGCTGTTTCAAATCTGCAAACGGAGAGGGCAATGGGAGCTCTAATGATGATGAAGATGTGGCTTCCTTAATTCCTGAGGTCCTCTGGCCTCTTCTCCCTGCAATGGCGGGTTTTCTAGGCTTGGTCAGCCAAGCTCTTGAGGCATTTCCTATTTTTCGTTGGGATCACCCCTGCTCTATCATGCATTGGCCAGAGTTCTCTGCTGGAGCTTTTTTTAATGTGCTATTCGATGTTGTGTTGGGAAGGGGCGGATCTTCTCGTGGCTTGCAGAAGTCCTTTCTCTCTTTTGAGAGTCTTGGTTTGTTTGACCGTAGAGATTTGTTGGGTGAGGGAGGGAAGATGCATGCGTTTGGAGCATTATGGGGTCTGGTGTTCCTGCCTCCCTCGGCCTTTGGTTTGGCTCCTTATGCAGTGGCTAAGGATTGGATTCGGGAAGCATGGTGCTTGCCTGGGAGCTTTGGGCTTTCTTGCCTCTAGTTTGTTGGCTTTGTTTCGGTGGTGCCTGTTGAAAGAAGGGTGTGCTTGGCTTCTCTAGCTGTTATGGATAACCCTTGGCTGTTGGAGATGTGGCAAATGTTGGTGCTGCAACGCTCTTGGAGTCCTTTTTTGTTTCTTAGGCTCTCTTTCAGAGCTTTTGGGTACCCATTGTGGGGTCTCTCTACTGCTGAGGAAAGCGTTTATGAAGATGAAGTCACGGTGGTGCCTACTGGAAGTAGGGTTTCATTGGCTTCTTGTGTTGCTCTTGTTTTTCTTGGGCTCTCTTTCAGAGCTTTTGGGTAACCTTTGTAATTGTCTTAGCTATTTTTCTCAAAGGGGTTTATCGTTTGTTCTGGGCTCTGGGTTCTCTCTTGGAGGAGCTCTCTGTTTTTGGGTTTGACTTGGAAGTTGGGTGGTGTTTTGACTTGGTGGAGTGGACTGTCTTTTTCTTGTTTCTTCTCCCAAAAGTTTCCTTGGCCATTTAGGGAGGTCTTGGTTGGTCTCGAGAGGGTCATGTTGAATGGATTATTTGTTTTTGAGGCTTTGTTGGAATGGTGGATTGCCTTCCATGCTGTTGTTTTGGGAAGATGCTTGGCTGTTGAAGTTGTCCCTCTTGCTTCCCTGGAGTTTCGTGCTAGTTGGGTTGCCGTTTCTCTCTTGGAGCTCTTGTGTGCTCAGCCAAAGGATGGTGTGTCTCCCCAATCTTCACGAGCTTTGGCTTTCTTCCATTTCCTGTGCACTGTGTTTTCTTTTGAGGAGAAGACAACTCTTGTTGGTCAAGAGTCATTTCCTATTGAGTTGGAGGTGGATGTGGTGGAAGTGGTTGGAAGTCCTCTTTTCCGGTTTCCTCTAGTGGTGTTCCTATTGAGGTGGAAGTTTCTCCTATCAAAGTGGAGCCCGAGGTTGCTAGAGAGGTGTGCTTTTGGTTTTTTCGGTGTGCTTTCCTATAGAGGGGAGCTCTTTCCTCTTGACGGTGGATTTGGAGTTGGTCTGTGGTGCGTTTGGGAGTTTCAAGGGGTGTCTCTCCTTTCGTGTGTTGGTGTTTTTGATTATGGGGTTGGGTTTAATGGTGTTTTTTACCATTAAATTACCTTTTCTTTTCTTGGGCTCTGTTTTGTTGATTCTGAGCAGATGGATGGTTGCAGCTAAAATTGGCTAAGTCTGGAAAATGCAAGGGCGCTAAAATTTAGCGCCCCTGCACGAAAGTGAAATTTCCAAAAAATGTAATAGCTCTAAATTTTAGCGCCATTACACTTTTTCCTGACACTTAAACTTTTTCTGGCCCTGGCGCGTTTCTTCATCTTTTTTGCATTTTTCGTCAATCGTGCCACTTTTCGTGCCTAAATTTATTGCTCGACTTGAGTTAGGTTTTCGATTTTCTCTTTTGCTTAAAGGTGTTTTAATTCACCATTTTCATTGTTATGATTTCTATTCTTCCTCTCTTCATGCTGGGCGAGTTTTCTTCAAACTGCAAATACGTTTTTTGAGTTTTTCGACATCCCTCTCCAGCGTTTTTCGCGTTTCGTCTTTGTAAGTTGTTACCCTTGCTTTCTCCTTATTCTCCAATCTCAATGGCAACTCCATGCAGACAAATTTTGCCAAATCAGAGCACCATTTCCATACATCCCTACATCCGTTTTATCCAAAATATGTCTGAAATGCAGGGGCGCTAAAATTTAGCGCCCTAACATGTTGAAAATACCAGAATAAATTCTAAATCTGAAAAGTGCAAGGGCGCTAAAATTTAGCGCCCCTGCATCAAAGACTGAAATCTCCAAAAAATGTAAGGGCGCTGTATTTTAGCGCCCTTACACTTTTCACAATCTTTTTCCAGACTTAGTCATTTTTTGTGCAATGGAGCTGAATTTCAGCACCTTTGCACTTTTCTTCCAGACTTAGTCATTTTTGTGCAATGGAGCTAAATTTTAGCACCTTTGCACTTTTCTTCCAGACTTAGTCATTTTTTTTTTTTGTGCAATGGAGCTGAATTTTAGCACCTTTACACTTTTGGCAGTTTTTATCTTAGTCTCTTCAAACTCACTCTATTTCCATTCCGAACCCCGTTTCTTCGCTCCCGCATTGTTTTCCGTGCCTAGTTGCTCATTTCACGCTTGCTCAACATCGTTTCTCGCTTCACGCTTCCCAATGCTGCTTTTTCTGCTAACGCCTGTTGATTCACCATCCTTGCAGTTTCTCTCCAGATCTCGTCAAGTGATTCCAAAGGTGATGTCCTTTGATCGTGGTTCTTCCAAATAAAAAGTTCATGCAGGAGACCAGGAAGAAGTATGAAGACTCCGCGCCCATGCAAAGAGACGTGAAGAAGCTTCCTGTTCTCCAGTGTTAGACATTTCCGGTGCATCCTTTTATGCATCTTGTAAATATTTCTCGACATTTTCAAATGTCCTTTTGTAAATTGTAATAACACCAAGTCCAGAGATGTAATATTTTCAAAACAAATTACACTTTGACTTTGGTCAAAGTTAGGTGAGATTTCCTAAAATCGCTCACTTAACTCTCCCTGATTTTCTCAATCTCTTTCCTTATTTTGCTCATCCCTCTTTCTATATAAGGTGAGGGATTTTCATTGTAAATTATCTTTTAGCCTTTTGCAACGAAGTGCTGCCCTTTTGTAAGCAAATTTGTGAAACTTTGCGTTCATGCTTTGTGAATGAGATTCAATCAATAAAGAAAAGGATTGCAAGCCAAACTTTGCGTTGGATTCGATACTTTTGTAAGTTGATCTGATTTGGTAGTGATTAGTTCGAGGAATCTGAAAGACTCTAAGTAGTTGATGTAAACTTTGTGTTACATTCGTTATTTAGATTGCATTGTATTTCTTTTATCATTGGTTGAATGATCTATAAGACTTTGTGCTTATAATCATTCATGCTCTTGCATGTTCTTGTTGAATAATCTACAAGACTTTGTGCTTGTAATTATTCATACTATTGGATACTTTGTCGAAGGATCTACAAGACTTTGTGCTTGTAATCGTGCTATTATACTTTTGTTGGATGATCTACAAGACTTTGTGCTTGTAATCGTTCATGAAGAATTGTTGCGTCTAAGAAGACTTTGTGCTTCTAACGTAGCAAACGGTACGTCTACAACAACATAAAGCTAAACGACTTTGTGCCTTCGTGAGCTTTCCCTTTTTAATTTATTTGTTTGTTATTTAATCACTGTGGTATCTCTACGCTTCGCTTTGACGAGATAGAGATATTGGCATTACTAGTAGTTGTTCGTTTCAAGTTATCAAGAATTCGAACTTCCAACACGTGAAGCATTGTAAACATCTTCTCGAAAAAGAGAGAAGGATGAATGTAACACACCCCACTCAGTGAATTTCGTACATTTGTAATTACTTGTGATTTACTATTGTTTCTCTTAGCAGTAAGAAGGGCGCCTCCCCTTTCCGAGAGGAGAGATTCACATCTCACATAGCTGTGGCTGAAGTCCAAGTTGTGTAATCTGTTGAAAGTTGATTACATAATTTTCACCCAACAGTCTAGAAAGAAAATATGAGGTTTGTCCATAAGCAAGTGCCAGTTTCTCCATGAACAATGCCGCTTCCGTACCCTCGCTCGCCATCCAGTCCTGAGCTTCCTTGGCTGTATTGAGGAGAGGAGGAGCTACCGCATTACCCTGATCAAGTGGCTGGGTCAAATGTTGTATGTACTCCGTAAGGCGTTCAACCTCCTTCTTATACTCCTTCTTAGCCACTTCTTTTTCCAATCTCGCTTTGATGGTCGAGACGGAATTATCTAATTCCTCCACTTCTTGACCTTTTGAGGTTGGGCCAAGATCAACAGTGGTTATAGCATACTCTTGAGGAGTAATCTCGTCTTGTGGCTTGTCCACCGTGGGTACTGCAATGTGTACAGAACGGCTGCCTGTCTCGTCCCTTCGAATGGTAGAGAATTTCTTGGCCGGTTTCTTAATTGCAACTTGCTCCAACCTTGCCAAGAAATCGGCAGTATCATCCTCCTCTTGAACTTCTGCAGGTGGCTGAATTTTCATCCTCTTTATCAGCCAATCTGGAATGGTCGGCTGCTCAATTCCATCCTCTACCTGAACCTCTTCCTCATTCGGAACATCCACAACCCCTCTGAGAGCAGAAATCATTCCCTCTTCGAAGTCATTATTCCGGACTTCTATCTCATTGTCTGAACCTAAGATTTTCGTGCCCGTAGGTGACGGAGGCTCCTCATCATCCAGTTGAATAGGTTCATCGTTCTCTTCCTGAACTGTAGGAGGTATAAGTATTTCCACCAAGGACTCATCTATAGCCACCAGCTCGTCAAAGTTTCGAGATGCTGCTGAACGAGATGGCTCTCCCTTATGTCTTTTCTGAACAGGTTCAGCACTTGGCACTATTTCCTTCCTCTTCTCTCCAATCCCAACCAAATCCTGATGGGGTGCACCGGCATTAGAAGAGTACGATTCTGACTCGCTCAGTAGATCATATGTGAGCGTGATTCCTCTCTATCTCATTCCTTGGGCATGATAGTCAACCCACCACTAAGAGTATTTAGTCACTGGTCTCATCAAGGTCGCCAAGTCTGCGTGCTCAGGTTCTGACCATTTCACGGGAGGAAGAGGCCGACTCTCTTCGAAGCGTGGGTGGATATAATTCCCATCATCCTGCAACTGGTCAGGTACCCGGCAGAACACAATTGCCCTCATGAAGTCTAGTGGCATTCTGGACCATAGTCTCCTCCTAACTTCATTTTCATCGGCGGCATTAGCCCAGAAATCTTCCAGTTCCACTCTGTGCTTGTACTTTCTCCCCTCTACTGTCCGAATATTATGATGTGGGTCAAAGTTGACCCTGGACTTGTAAGCTGTAAATGGATACCACTGGATCTCCAACCTTGCACTCTCAGCTGCCTGTGCTGATGGGCAATACTCCAACATATTCCCGATGAAAAATGGGAAAGTGACAGATGCCTTCTTGGTTGGCCTCTGGATGTTCTGATATTCCTCTAACTGTCTCAGGACCTCGAGCAAAATCATCCGATTTGTCGGATAAATGGGCAATTTATAGGGATTTCTAGTAAATCCCTGGATCCTGACATATGTGAATTTCAGGAACTGGATGAACCAGGATCCGTATTTACTGATTAAACTTTTCGCCTCATGAGTCAACCTCTGATGCACTCCTCCTTGAAGTGTTCTGGTAATATGCATCAGGAAGGCATCATGCACCCTTCTAAAGTGAGACTTCTCCTTCAACTGGAGCTGTGGGTAGCAGTCGTAAGGTCTGAGCTCGTTTTCCCCGCTGCCAACTTTGCCCTTGCAAATTAGTCCTGGATACTTCTATGATCTGGCCAACAAGTATACAATATATGAGCTCATGTGAAAAGACTTAGTCTCTTCGAGGTTGATCAATTGCTCGTGGAGGTTGTCACTTATCATCCGTGACCAGTTGAACATTTTGACACCAGAAGTGATCTCGTCTATGAAATAGTACATCCAGCTCTCGAAAAAGGCACCTTGCGGGTTGCCGGCTACTCTGTTCAGCATCAAGATGATGTCTCCAAAATCTTCTTTGAAATCTGTCTGGCGGGGTCTCTTGGGCATCTTCTTTATTGACGGCTTAGGCTTGTCCATCCACACCTTGTTAACTGTTGTGGCGCACAAATCGGGTTTGTTGTCATATAACCTCTTGGCTTCTTCCTTGGTCTTATAGACCGTCCGTGAATGTTCTAGGATGCCGAAGGTTTCCTGAATTACCACTTCGCTCAAGTGTGCCAAAATTCTGCCATCAGGTGCAACGATCTGCCTCTTCTGAGCATCATAGTGGATAGCACATTCCACCATCAATTCTACACAATCCATCGCCGGTGGGAATCCAACTGCCTGAAAAATCCCGTTTCTGACTATCCGTCTGGCTATCGATGTGGGAAGTCCATTCTGTCCATACATTCTTTTCTTAAACTCATCAAAGTCGACATGTCCGAGATCGGTGTCTACGACATTCTTCCATTTTGAAATGACTTTAGTCTCCCGCTGAGCACCTTTGCTGGCGAACTTCATTTTCGTCTTCTTTGATGGTTCGCCTGCCGTGGTCGTCAACCTGCAGTCCAAAAGATTAACATTAATACAAAGACTTTTTCAAATAATTTATTCTCATGCCTTGGATTCGAAAATTTACTTTCAGCCAGTTAAATAATTAAATTGCTGCGAAAAAGCAAGCTAAAAGTAAATGGACGAAGTTAAGATTTTGGCCAAAACTTTTGCCAATATGAAAAGACAGAAGAAGAATGGCGAATTTATTTGACTGAACATCAAACCTCAATGAAGAACTACTGGCTGCAAATCAGATTTAAAATCTGATAATTTACTTCAAAAAGCAATTAATGAAGTGCGCCCCTCTTGCACAGAAGAATTCAAAATAAATATTTTCCTTTCCCGCGAAAATTCTTTCTCAGCATAACATCACTTCACCCTCTGGAAAATTCGATCTTGCCTACTGAACAATCAACTGCCTGAGAATTCCGAGAGATATTAAATTTCTCTTCAGCTGTGTGTGAAAAAATGAGTTGCTGAAACTCATTATAATGCTGAAGAGCTTAATTTGTTTTAGCAACTGCCATCTTTTCTCTCGATCTCGATTTGTTTTCTTTTGTTCAAACAGGCAGGTTTCCTTTATTTTTCGAAAAGAATCCGTCTCGAGCTTATCCAAGCAAATCTCATTGATCTTCAAAAGTTTGATTTTTGGCTTAATGTTTATCTTTGATTTTTCGAATTTTGAAAAAAAAAACATTAAATATTTAATTAAATTCAACCCTTCCAAGTTTCAAAATTCATGGCGAATTTTAATTTTTTTGCCTGTTGGATTTTATCTCTGCCTGGCGTAATTTATTTTCTTCCGAAACATCTCTGGCAAACTTTATTTTGTCCAAGGCCATTTAAATTTCTGAGTAGTGGAAATAAATTATTAAAATATTAAAATATTTTAATTTATTCCAACCCTTTCGTTTTGGACCCATGGCTATTTTGATTTTCTCTTTGTTTCCTTTGGCTAGAAATTTATTTTCCGATTTTATTCCCAATTTCGTCTAGCCAAACCAAAATTTAAGCCATTCCGTCGATAAATGTTATGCCAGATCCTTATTTTTCTTTGCCAAGGCGAAATTTTAATTGTACTGAGCCTATTTTCTTTTGCCAAAGTCAATTTTCTCTCTTGCTCAGTCGAATTTTTCTAGGCAAAATCCTTGTCTGGACATCTTTGTCAGGTAAATTTCCTTGACGCTTTGACAAATTTCTATCTCCCTTAGCCAAGGGCGAACTTTCATACCTCTTTGCCTTGTGCATTTCTCTGTGTTTTTGACCAAATTTATCCAATTTTGTCTAGACATCCAAACTTTGGGCGAATTAATTTCTCTTCCATTTTCATGCTAGGCACATTTCATTTTATCACTCGCCATATCCCAGGCAGACTTCCTCAAGTCTTTTCCACTTTTCTCATATCATGGCGCACTTCCTTTAGCACTTTCCTTTCAAATTTAGCACTTTACCCCTTGAAAATGCCATAACACTTAGCCAAAAATTGATTTTCCACCTTTTTAGGCCCTCACACTTAGCAAATTTTCGAAATTTTCTTTGCTAGGCACCAATACTTAGCAAAAATTTTGATTTTTCTCTTTCCCATGTGCCTAGGCGGACTTTCCAACCTCTTGGCAAGTGTATGGCAGACTTCCTAACCTTCTTGCCACTTCCCTTCAAGTGTATGGCAGACTTTCTAGCATCTTGGACAAGTGGGGCGGACTTTGGATAGTCCTTGCACTTCTTCCTTGTGGCATGGCGGACTTTGGAGGAGGCTAGGATATGCTTCCTTCAAGCTGGCGGACTTCACAACCCTTTGGCATCATCCCTTTGAGGCCAAGGCGGACTTTGAAGAACCTTTGACACTTCCATTTTGAACATGGCGGACTTTGGAGGAGATTAGGACATGCAGGGCGGACTTTAGAGAGTCCTTGACACTTTTCTTTCACTGCTGGGTCGGACTTCACAAGCTTCCAGACCTTCCTTCCTCTTTCCGTCCCACATTTCAAGGACCTTCTTCATGGCGAATTTCAGACTTAACCAGATTTCTCATGAATTCCATCTTTTTTGAGTTAATTTTCTGTGATTTTGCTCTTCAGATCTGACTGGTTTGAACTGATTTTTCCAGATTTTAATGTTTTTTGGTCTGATTTTTCATGCTTTTTGACTTGTTTTTCCAGATTTTTCAATAATTTTTTAATTTTTCTCTTTGATTTTCTGAGAGTTCTATCAAATTTTTCGAACTTTTGAGTGCATTTTTGGAATTCGAGACCTTTCCAAATATAGAAACTTTCTAAAACTAGAAAAAGCAAAACCCTAAAAAATAGGGAACCTTGTTTGGCCCAAAAATGACGAAAATGAAAAATCGAAAAAAGCAAATTTCCCTAAAAAATAGGAAGTGTCAAAATTGGCCGAATTCACAGGCGATCTTCGTTTCCTAGGCCTTCTGAGCGCTTCCATGACGTCTACGCGTTGATTCAAGCATGGATTACTGACTTGGCTCGGGTAACTCTCGGCAAACTGACCTGAAAACTCTCAATAAAGACGACCTCACGAAACCGTTGCAAGGAGAAAAAACCCTAAAAACTAGTAGACAACTGGGGGTCCCCATCGGCGATGGGGCGATGTGTGAAAAGGTCACAACAAGGCCCTTGCTTGTTTGTAAGTTGCAACGTGTGTTGTCATGTTAATCTTTTAGAGGTTGTTCTGGGGCTGCTGTTGGATTTTTGTTTATTTAATTTGCAGCTTGCTTTTCTTGTATTGTGTTCTGGGCCCCTTCAAAACCTGCTTTTACTGCTAATCAAAAACAACCTTCAATGCCATCAAAAACCATCGCCAAGACTCCAAGGATAGAGCGATCCAAAGCCCAAAGTGAATCGATGCAAATTCTGGCTTATATGAGCAAAATCGTGGCCTCAAGCCAGCTACCAATGTGACTCAAAATATATCAATATGCTGCCCTTAACAAAATCAACTTGAATGAAGAGATTCGATGCAAGCATAAGTTGATGATGATCTTAAATCTAATGTACAAATTGTCCTCCACAAATTTGGCCCTTGGCCACTAAATTTGGCACAATGAGCAGACTAAAACATCTCCTCCGAATTCACCCAACTAGGTTTGGTATTTCACAAATGAAACCGGAACTCTAGAGTCTTCAAACCCTCGATCCAACTTGCTAAGCATTCAAGCTCACCAATGTAGAAATGATGTCAACAACTCAATCATACTCAAATGCATGGCCAAAGCTTCTTTTATACTTTTCATACCACATAACCAATAAGCTTCTAGAAAATAATATTAAATAATATTATTTTATTCTAAGTGACCTTATGATATAATATTTTATTTAGTCACTTTATTAAATTAATTAAATATAAGGTCACCTTTTAATATTTATTTGTTTGATAACCTTACAAATAATTAATTTAATATTCCAATTTAATTTAATTAAAATAATCAATTAGTCATCCTTATGAAATATCATTAATTTGGACAACTTAATCAATTAATTTAATTAAATTAATCTACCTTCAAATCGGGGCATTACAGTCCTCCCTTCCCAAAGATTGTTTGCCCTCAAGCAATCCGCAACTGCCAAAACATGACTTCCATGGTATCTGAAGTCTGAATATCAAACCATTTGTGCATGTCCACCAAACACCTAGATCCCAAATGATCCTGAGAAGAAGTCTAGCCAACATCATCTAAATATAGTTGAAGCTCTCGACATTGCCAAGACCTGTCAAACTATGAGGCCAATCACTCAACAAGGAAACTCCTGAACCCCAAACCTGTATATCTGCCTCCCCATGCGGACTCCAAATACTACAGTGATAATCCTCATGTATAAGAACTCTCCAAAAACAATCCCGACCTGGATCACATGAATAAGTTGGAAATCTGTCCATCTCAACACTAATGAACTTCCGTTGTGCCACTCTGATAACCCTTAGAATCCAATCGAATCACATCTCAAACTCCTGCTTATGAGATTTATAGGACTTGGATTCATCACCTGAAGTCGAAGATATACCATACTAGAGTGAACACAAACTCCTATTCTTCAACCCACCTCGCAGTGTAAGCAATGACATGGTCAAATCCCATACATGTGGGTCGAAAGGAAACTCATGAGCACGCCTCATAATGTAATCAAGATAGAATTCTCCTGCTTGCGCCAATGGAATACCTGAGTAGACATGTGCATTCCTCCCCATACTGCCAACATCAGAAGATGACTCACCTCTCAAGGCAGGGAAAGCAATATCATCAACATCACCATCATGAATGCCATCTACTCCTAACGTGTCTATGTCATCCTCATACCCATCCACCCTAAGTGGTCTCCTATAGATGTGAATGATGCCCAACATAGGTGCATAGAAACATATGCCGACCCCTGACAAGCTGTTGTCAGAAATCAAAATAACACCATGTAGTCTATGAATCAAATCCATGATGGAGCTAAATGTATCTTTCCTGCCCAAAGATGGTAGGAGCTCATCATCACTCCATCCTCCAACATTCATGTGACAATCCCAACTCCTCCAACTCATGATTGTTGCCCTCAAAGAGTATCCTGACGAAGTAGGATAGCCATCAATCCATGTGGCCGTACTGCTGCCAACATGCCTAGCTCCATCTCGTAGACTGAAACCACTCGACCACTCGAGCCTCTCCATTCGATTGGCTAACACGATCTTGGGTGCTCCATTTTCCTTTCCCCTAAGCACCACTCTCTGTCCATTTGCTTCCCTAAACTTCAACTCCATCATCTGGAAGTTTTGTGAATACTTGCCCAATGAATGGAGCCACTAAATCCTATTGGTTGGAAATTTTGTATTCTTGTGAAAGTATACAAAATAGTGATTTCAACCACAGCACGTGAGATTAAACTCTCCTAATTTAGGGAAGGCTCCCCCTTTAACTAAATGTAACTGATATGGGTAGGACAGCAATCATTCCTCTTATTTCAGGAAAGATTACGTTCTTCTCTCTTCACAGAAAAGAAACAGTATATGTGGATGAAACTTATTACAGCAGCTATACAGTGAAATTAAGAAAGAGGAAATAAAGTTTCGTGAAAGCACAAAGACTTCCGTTACCTCCTCCGGGACGGGAAAACAACCAATAAGCACAAAGTCTTGAGGAATGAGATCCTATCTACCCTTTTCAGAATAATTACTTAATGAAAACATACAACACAAAATAGCACAAAGTCTGTAACTACGATGTATCTTTTGATTAGTCTAAATGAGAACTACTACGAGCACAAAGACTTATAATTCTTCTCAATTTCTAATACTAATTATGAATTCAATCTTCACATTTACAGCACAAAGACTGCAGATATTTAAATTGAATCTCTCTTCAGCAATATTCTATAATTCTCAAGTAGTCACAAAATGATGATCCAAAATGACATAAGAACATAAAGGATGCAAAATGTGAATTCAGCTCAAAGTCTGAAATTCTAACTTCTTGATATTACTTGAAAATTCACAATTATCAACTATAAAGCTCAAAGACTTTATGAGTATAAAATTCTGCAGAGTTTTCTTGCTTGCTAAAAAGATATCAAATTACAATAGACCCCTCAAGTATTTATAGGAGGAAGGTCTGGAGAAAAAGGTGGGAGGATCTCAACAAACTTGAGAAAATCTCTCAACCAATAACTAATTGCAATTGACTTATTTAAAATTACAATCCAAATTGTGATTTGTTTTGTAAGATTTTACACGTAATTACATTTTTCAAAATTGCAAGGAAAGAACACTTGCAATTTGCAAAATTTGTTTCTACATATATTTGTCGAAAGTAAAATATATAAAACAACCTAATATTTTAATTTGTCACATTCCTATCTTTGAAAGATAAGAATTTGTTGATCATCTGCAATTCATTTGCATCGGGGCCCAATGTGTTCTTGGCTACTGCAACAGTCTTCGAGATTACATCAAAGTATCTGATTGTTGCAAGTCTATGTTCTTCATAAGAAGTTTGCATTTTCTCAAGGATTATCTGATGATTAATAAATTTGTGAATCAAATTCATGGTAAACTGCTCTGATTCCAATTGTTGACGAAGATTGGCTACCATTTCTGTAGTAACTAAATCAGCTGCAAGTAATTCACCTTCATGATTCAAAACTGTACAAGAGATTTTCTCAAAACTTGAAAGAATAGCCTGCTGAACTTCATCATTCATTTCTAATGTGGCCTGGATATCTTTGATAAGATCTTGAATAATGTAGAAACCCTAGTTTCCCCTTTTTCTGCCTCTAACTGATTTTTTGAAGTTTTTGTGTCTTTTCTGACGTTTTGGGTTTTTGAACGTTTTCAAGGGTTTTGAACAATTAATGAAATGGTACGTTTTAATCTTGAAACATGAAATAAATGCTTGAAAAATGATTTCACTTCGTAAATCTCAAACCCTAATACAGATACTGAATCTGGACCATAAATTATTCTTCTGCAACTATTACAATAAAGATTTGATGACATGCAAAGTAAAAGGCAATGATTATTGAAAACCTAATTTTTGATACAGCATTAAATGTTCTGATGGAAATGGTACGGCTGCAACAAATATGTCCTTCCCCCTCCGTCCAGCGTTTGCAGTTGCTTCCAGATTCCTAGGCGCCTCCTCTGCTCATGATAGAAGCCCAAAATAAAAGGCGTTTGGATCTTCCTTGAAGAACACGCCCCAAGAAGAATGGTACGGCCAGAATACTGTAAAGTACGGCCTGAGTACAGTCTGCTGCAATGTATTAAATGTACGGCCTCTTAAATCAATGCCCTGTCTCTGGTATATAGTGCACTTTGATATATATATATGTCTTCTGAATTGAAACCCTGACGAATCCTTTGAAATTTTAATCATCTGGAAGCTTGAAGAAGTACGGCCCTGGTACAGCAGCAATAAATGATTTGTACGGCTTCTTCTATAACCCTCCCTATCTCTAAAAATGGGCGCCTTGATGAATAGAAGGTCTTTTGTATGTAAATAGATGCTGAAGCTCTGTGACAAATAAACCTCTGGTGTTTGAATCGACTGTGATGCTCTGTAATTCCTCCTGGATGAAGAAATTCCTCTGCCTGGCAATAAATCGGATGTTATTTCACATCCTCTGAATCGCTCCCACTGGAGATGGCTCGTTCTCCAATGTATCGAGACTGAAACCCTACGGCTTCCGTTCTCTGACGAAGCCTTGATCAATTTTTGATTCTCAAATGTCATAATGGCTCGAATTCCAAGACAAAAACCCCTTTATTGCACAAAAGTGCGATTTCCTTAATAATAGGGAATTTTAATATATTTCAACTTTTAAATCTTTTAATTTCCAATAGTTCTCAGCCAAAATATTTTATAATAATTTAATTCTCAAACTGGCCCCTTTCTGATGATGGGCGCACCCCTCAAGGCAGATAACTTAAGTTATAATTTAATAATATAACTTTACATTATAATCGTTAAATAATTAATAGTTAATTAATATAATTAAATATTAATATCTTCCTCGTTACACATCCGATAACTGTTCCGTCTGATGCTGACGAACACTGAAGTGATCCCGAACACTGCCCATCTCATACTGCTAAAAATAGCAGGGGTCCCACACTGCCTACCAGGAACTGCTAAAAATAGCAATTCTGCAAAAGGTCTCCGATCGAGCCCAAACGAAAGCCAATTGATCACAACTGCCAATCTGACGCTGAGCCAAGCTCCGAAACGACCCTCTAACCACTCTGTCAGCCTACGAGGGTCTCATGATAGGCCAATCTCACGATCACTGATGCTCGCCAAAAATGGGGACATGACAAATAACTAATGACTTATTCGTCATAAGTTCTTCAAATTCTATGTACTTTTCTCTGTTTGGTAGAATTGAGTTGCTGCATAGAATTTGTAACTTGAGTTGATCTATCTCATGCCAGATTTTTAAATCTTTTTCAAGCGATTCCAAACTCTGCTTGAAGGCTTCCAAAGTCTGATTTAGTTTTATTTTGGCTATTCTGACATTTTTGAGAACTTGCAAGGTCTTTTCAATCATTGAAATACTTTGATCAATCAGCTGAGTTACCCATGAATCAACTGCTTTGGTCTTTTGTGCAATTCTTTCTAATTGCCTAATTGATTCACTAGGAGGAGCGGCAGATAGAGAACCAACTGCTCCTGATGATCCAGTAATTCTTTGAATAACTGAAATTAGCTGATCATTGTCTTCTTTGAGCTTTTCCTTTTTGGCTAGAAGTTCATTATAGCTCTGTGCCAAAATTGTTACTGAACTCTGAGCATCTTGCATCATATTAGCATGAGTCTGCTTGCCCAATTCCACCCTAGTGAACCTGTAATCAGACACCTGCATCTCTTCATGTGGTTTATCAACAAGAGGCTCTGCAATCTCAGCATATTTCATTTTATTGCTGTCAACAAACACTTGTGAGACTGTTTTTGCTTTCTTTGCAACCATTGGTTTTGATTTCTTCAATTTTTGGAAATCAAAAATATCAGGAGACAATGCTTGTTTCTTTCTTTTGGGAGCAATTGAATTCAACCATGGAGGAAGATCCAAAGTTGTCACATCTGAAATAGCAACTGTAGTCTCCGTAGAAATAGATTCAGTTTGTGTTACAACAGAAATTCTAGGGGGTGCCTCAGTTTGTATAGCAACTATATTTTGCTCAGAAGACAAATTACGACTAGGATCAGCCATAAAACAATTAAAGCTTGTTACTGATGTATCAATCTCTGGGAGAGTTATTTCTGACATGGCTGAAAAGATTGGATTTGCATCAAAGATACTTTCCAAGTTATTGGGCAAGCTTCTCATGGGTGAATTCATTATCAACAAGGACTGATGACTAGTCTCTTGAGGTGGAATAGAAGGGACAAAAACTGTGGAGAAGGAATCAACATCACTGTCGATAGGGGACACAGGAGATATGGCTGATTCTGGTATTGGAGCTTCAATGTGAGGAGTTATCTCACTTAGAATGGTAGAGGTTTCAAGAACCTCTTCTTCTTCTTGCTGATCCAAAACCTGAATCTGCATTTGATTAACTTCCTTTCCCTTTAGTGTTTCTTTTTCCAATGGTTGTTCTGCAGCTCGGCTTACCTTCAACTTAATTCTAGTACCTGAAGAAGAAGCTCCTTCTTTTGATTTCTCTCTAATTTCTGACTTCAATCCCTTAGGACCAGCTGGATCATCTTCAGCCCTAACTTTGATTTTAACAGTCTTAACACCTATGCTTTTGAGCCAAGCGTTGGTGTTTGCCAAGACTGATTGAAATCTATCAAAGATAGAGACAGATTCCTTTTGAGACCACTGGATTGCAGGAATGGGCACTTTAGCAACTTCTTGTTCTTCATATTCAGGATCTAAAACCTGCCTATCATCAATTACTCCCTCTGGAACTAAGGTCAAATTCAGATCAATAATTTGCTCCAATGTAAGCCTGCAATAATCCATTCTGTATATATCCTTTTATGTCCGGAGGTCTGCCCAAATGTCTTCAATGCGGTGCACATGAGTGAAGGCTCTTTTAATTTTGTCTTTCATCCTTCTATAATCAAAATCTATTCTGGCCTGAAATCTTTTCAATGTTATTTCCTGAAGTTCAGTTTCCATTGCTTTGGCTCTTGAAGAAGTTGTCAAAGAATATCTCCCAATTATCAATGGATTATGTGATGAAATACTGACTCCAGTCTTGTGTTGTGAAACTTGACGTGCATGCACTACCATCAGCTGCCTTCCTAGCTCCATCAGAATAATCTTATCAGTCGGATACCTTGGAAGCATATAAGGTTGGTCTTCAAAGCAACCGACTCTCATATAAGTGAAGGTAGGGAATTGAAGAAACAAGCAGCCATACTCATTTACTTTATTCCAAGCTGCCTCAGATACCCTGTTGTTTACCAATGCTTTGTCAAATAAACACATAAAATAACCAAAGAAAGCATCTTGAACTCTTCTATAATGCGCTCGACTTGGAATAAAAGTCAGCTGATCATAATACTCCCATACAGGCACCAACGATCTGTCACCTTGAGGAGATAGGCCTGGAAAATGCCTCAATGAAGCTGCTATAGAAACCAAATATGAGTTCATATAGAAGGTAAGAGTGGTAGGGACTTGTGCAAGCTGTTCACACAAACTGTCACTGATTATTTCTCCCCAGAATATTGGATGCTGTGCTTTTCTAATAACCACCATGAACTTATACATCCAGTTTTCAAACACATTAGAAACCTTCAACCCTGCTATTCTGCTCAGAAGAGTGATCATATCATTAATTTCCTCTTTAAAATCAGACCGATACAACTTGGGTATCCGGGTCACACAAGGTCTTGATTTGAGAAGCCATTTAGAATTGATATGTTTGATACAATCACTCTTTTTCTGCTCGAAATGTTTGTGAGCACTCTTCAATGTGATCTCTGAATATGTAGTAGCATCAGGAACTCTGAAAATTCTATTGATTGTTCAGCATCAAGTCTGATAACCACGTTGCCATCATCGTCTTTGATAGTTCTGGATTCTTTATCAAAACGGGATGCACATGCAAGAACGAATTCAGGCTCAAGAGCAGCAACAGGAAAAGAAGAGACCAGATGAATATGACTTCTCAGCAATTTTTGCATGTCAGGAGAAGTAGATTTCTCAGCTCTCCCAAGAAACTCAGACATATCAACATGCCCAATTTCTGTGTCCTTGATTTCGTCAATATTTGAAACCACGTGAGATGGGGAAATCTCATTCTGATATTTATCAAATTTGTACTTCATCTTTTTGCTAATTGGAGAAGCTGGTTCGTCTGTCATTGAACAGGAATCTGCAAGACTGTGGTGGAAACCCCATAAGGTTAAAACATCATCAGCATCAACGTGAGTGGACATGATGAAACTCAAACCCTAAGACAATGAAATGGACTTTGGAAGAATGATGGAAAGCGGATGGTGAAGACGAATTCAGAATTTGATGGAATGATGGCAGTCAAAAACAGCATTTTGTCTTCTTGAAACAGCAAGACAAAGAGGTTTTTAGCTTGGATTTGGAATTTTGTCCAAAAAAGGTCAACTTTTGTGCTTTTTAAGGCATTTCGGGTTTTTCAATGACTTCAGCAATTTTTACAAAGACAGTCGGGATTTTTTGGATATTTAACAATTCTTACAATTTTGCAATTTTTAAAATTGTAATCCCAATTATAAATCCCGACTTGCATTTTTGGTTCTCAAAACCCGAAATATGACTCAAAATGAATTATTTTGTGGAAAATGACAATGGAGGATTTGAGGTGGATGAATGAAAACGAAATGGTACTAGTAGATGAAAGGAAACGAGATGAAGTAAAAACTTTATTACTGAAATAGCATAATGAAAAACACATTTTATATGAAGTTTAGAAGGATATGGATAGCAAATTTCGATGGGATGAAGGGAAATGGAGGACGCGTGGTATGAAGGGCAAATGATAAAAATGCGTTTTCATGAGAGCGGACTAAATGAGGGGAAAATATGGGATACGAAGGGCGGATGATATGGAAAATATATGATAAATGAAAAATACATTTTGAATAAAGACGAGGTAGATAACAATGAAAACGTGTTTTGTAAAATACAAAAGCAAACGAATAGTAACAAATATGTATAAATGAGTTTTGACAAAAGGAAATGACTGTGTAAAAACGTGTATAAATGTTGAAGAAAAACGCATTTTAAATACATTTCTAAAACAAAAATAATGACAGATAAAATACGATGGAAAAAAAAGAAACGCGTTTTTAAACAAAAGACATAAAAATAAAAGTAAGATAAAGATCATACCTGAAAATCAGAAGGAAAACGAAAATAGTGATGGTGTAAACCTAGACGCATTCAGAAAATGGAAGAAACCCGGCTATTGACAGAGGAAAATCCGATTTTCAAGCTTTTAAGATCAATAAAATCTCCATGAAACAGGGAAGACAAACCAAATAGAACTCAAATAGCTTGAAGTAGAATGGCGTCGGACTTTCTGAAGCTTTTGGCAACATAAAATGTCAATAAAAACTGAAATCGGGGTTTTAAGAAACCAACGCAATTTCATTTAAAACAAAATCGGGCTTTTGGGATGACTTAGCAATTTCATTTTTGACAAATTCGCACCTTTTGGTGGCTTTTACAAATGACAAAGCAAATCGGGTTTTTAAAGCCATATAACAATTTTGCTTTTTGTCAAAAATGAAGACTTAACAAATTCGGACTTTTGAGTCACTTAAGCAATTTCGGGATTTTAAAGAACTTTAGCAATTTTGCCTTTAAGTCAAAATTTCCCTTTTTGCTAAGTTGCTCCAAAAACCCAAATTTGGTCAAAAAGACACTAAAAATGACTCAGAAATTGACAAAAACGGAAACGAAAGAGGGAAAAAGAGTAGCCCAAAGGTTAATAAACCTAAAACTGAGATTTGTCACTCTTTGCACCTCGTAATGCGTGCCTTAGAGAAGAAAAGTCTCAAATTTTATGAAAATTTTGATTGGTTATCCAAATTTTTAAAATGAGTCAAAAATTCAGGATAACAAATCCCCAAAATGGCATTTGTAGCTCCCAGATCCAGCACATAGAAGTCATTTGTCACTGTGTAATTTCCCAATATGATGCTCAATCGAGGGACCTTTTTGCATGTCATATTATAACCATCAGCCACCATGACATTAAACCACTCGAAGTCCTGTGCTGATAATCCCTGCCTCGCCACTAAGGCTGAGTCAATGAAATTATGTGTAGCCCCACTGTCAATCAAAACTGTGATGTGTTGGCCCTGTAGGATTCCTCTAGCTCTAAAGGAATTGAATTTGGGTGAACCTGATATGGTGGCAATGATGCCACTCTTGTCCTCCTCTTCATCCGAACTGTTGTTGTCCACAATACTATGTCCATGCTCATCCTCATCCTCACTGTCTGATACTACCTCAATGAGATGAACCTTCCCCTTTCCCAAACAACGATGTCCAGCTACCCATTTTTCCTTACAATGATAGCAAATTCCTTTCTCCCTACACTCCTTGCGGAAATCTTCATTCGCTTTGTTCTTCTTATTACCTTCCTTAAGGAAAGGTTTTTCCCTTGTATCTCCCGAAGAAGATGAGCTATGGGAAGGAGATTTGTTCTATTGATTGCTTGAGAATTTTCTCTTTTGATTGCTAGACTACATATCTCTAGCCTTCTTGATTGCCTCCTGTAATGAAGTAGGGTTGAGAGCCTTAACCCAACCTCAATGAATCCATTAAACCATCCATGAGTAGGACCAGCAACCTCCTCTCTGAAATGTTAGTTACTAGAACAACCAACCTCTGGAAATCAGCAAAGTATGTATCCAATGATCCCATTTGTTTGAGCTGCGCTAACTCTTTGAAATGGAGTTTTGGATCCGTCACATCAAAACTCTCAATCAATCACTAAGAGAAATCTGCATAAAAGGTAATTTGATCATGATCCATGGTGACTAATCCATCATACCACCATTCATGTGCAACTCCAAATAAGTGAATAGTGGCATACTTGATTGCTTCATCCTCAGCCATAGGATTAAGCTGAAAATATGTATCCACCTTTTGTACCCAAGGTCGTGCTAATGTTTTCCCTGCACCATCATAGTAAGGAAAGCTCAATTTGCCTACCTTCCTTTTAAGATCATTATGCTGCTCTCTACTGCCTCTGCCTGGTCTATGTCTCATTCTTAGGTCTATGTAGTCCTTAAGGGACATATCTTGTTGAAAACCAGCAGCTACCCAATATTGCCTGAATTGATCCTAAAGTTCGAGTATTGTGAGTTCATTGTTTACTTTTGGTTCTTCTCTCACTGGAAAAACAGGCATCATAGGTCTCGTTCCACTTTGTGTAGTACAGTGATTAGGAAACCTGTTATTATTGACCGAATTGTCTCCATGACCATTGTTACCTCCATTTGTATTGTTGTTGAGATTGACCAAATTTCTTGTCAAATATTCCAATGTTTGTGCCACACTCCGATTTATTGTCTTCTAGATGTTTTCTCAAGAGTGCTTCACTTGGATCATCCTTCCTGGGGCTGCTACTTCTTCCTTCACCCATTGTGCTAGCTAAATCTTCTTCACTTTCCCAATGTTTTCTCAAAATATCTAAAACTGTTTCTCCTTCCAAAACCTGAGGTGCCTGCCAATGTTTTGACCCTCTCTTTTCTTCTCTTGTTGTGTATCTCTTTTCCCTTTCACTCATGAACCCTTACAGGCTAGCAGTGAAATATGCCCCCTTAATTTTTCCCAAGATTTTCACAACACAAACCAGCACTACATCAATTGATTAGCATTAGCTTCCAAAATGATAATCAAATTAAATGCACTCAATGCCAAGAATGTTCACCAAGATCCTTTAGAAGGCAAGGTGATAGCATATGGTGGAGGAAACAAAGCTATAACTGAAAATTGAATTACAACTGAATGCAAATAGGCGGTGATCCAGCCATGAGAGATTTACACACTTCCACTTATTCAGCGGGGGGAGAAGATTACAAGGCAAAACAATTCATCTGCTTTCAGCAGGCATCCACTCAACAATGGGAATTCGCCACTTTTTAGTGGGTGATAAATGAGAAATTAAATTGTTCTTTCTCCACATTGGTGGTAAACCATTCAAGGGTTACAATGATGTGAAATTTAAACACAAGAATATGCAACAAATTTAAATGACTGAAACAATACTACTGTTTACAGTCTTACTATGACAAATAACTGGAAATTACAAGTGCTATTACAATATTGTCAAAGCCAAATGAAGGTAGATGATCTCTCACAATAATAACCTTTTCAAATATTGAAAACCAAACGAAAATATGAACTGAAAGCAATCTAATAACATTAACCAGCAAACTGAAAATATCTAACCAAAAAATTGAAACACACTAAAATGTTCACAACTCCTTCACAATACCTCCAAATGATCTGAAATAACTTGCAATTGCTTCAAGGGAGGATGGCGACCAATATCAAGCATTGAAACTACATCAAAGGCCTATCAAATGTTCAAGTACGAATTCCAAGACACCTCCAACAATGGTACGGCCTTCTAGGAGGGTTGACCTTTCTCTAAAAATTGAAATCTGCAAAATAAATTCCCAAACTTTGCCAAAAGGGTCGCCTTCAATCTAGGAAGAGATTACTTCAATGCCCAGAATGAAAATAAATTTGTCTAAAGAGCTGCGAATGAAAACTACTTTCAGCAATGACATAAATCAGCAAAGTGTAAATTGAAACTATCACCAAATTCTTCTACTTGAAGCCCAAATCTGCTAGTCTAGATGAGAAGCAGCCACAATCCCAACTAGGTGTTATCTTTCAAACATGAAATTGCACAAATGCTAGGAGGTAAACATTCCTCGAAGCCAAATTCATGAAGTCATTTCGATAGCATAACATTAGCAACAATAATGGATGTCTAAAAGCTGGAGCAAAGACTACTTATATAGAAAACTGGAGGTGACCTTTCAACATCTCAAATTTTCCCTCCAAAAGGGATGCCCTTTCACATTTGTGAATATTTTAAATTTCAAAATATTTAATTCCCTCTTCGATGGCGTCCAAATCCCAAGGCATAATTAAAACATTATAAAATATTAAATATTTCCTTCATGAGGCGTCCACCCTTTATGACCACCTTTTAACACAACTTCAAGTTAATACATTAGGCCAAAGGGTCAATTTAAAAACATAACATTAATGCCTTGAGATAAATTATTCCTCCAAATATTGCTCTTAAAGCCAAAACCAAAATCACACAACTGCTCCAACAAAAAAGGAAA
>VDFB02265133.1:0-169347 GCA_007258455.2 Sequoia sempervirens
AGAGAATATTAAACTATTCTCGAAACAAAAAGAAGCTCAATAAGGTAATGCACTTTTCAATATAAGAAATGCATCGTTTGAAGCATCAAACCAATATACAAAGATGAAAGAAAGTGCTAAATTTTCACTATGGTGGCAAAAAAATGATTCTTTATACCCTGAATACATGCTTTGCATCATAATTTGAAGTTGTTTCCATTCCAATGTTCTGAGTTTAGTTTGTTTGTATGGCTTTGTATGAATACCACATTGTTTTGTGTGTGGATTTGGTTTCAAAACTCTGTTTCTTCTATTTTTAGTGGTGACATAACTCTAAAATTTGACTTTTGTACATAACAGGTTAGTGGAAAAATTGATAGCTCTGAAGGGTTTAGAGAGCTCAATTGAGATAGATACACGAATATTTGAGTCTTGTTGTTTGATGGGAGGCTTCCACTTAACCATGAAATTTTGTACCATCTACATGTATGCAAAAGTTTCTCTACTTACATTCATTCTTGATCATAAATGTTGTATATGATATTAATGCTTCAAAATTAAGATTCGTTTCATTTTTATAATGATCAAAATGTTATATTTTGCTATACATTCAAGCATTCTCTTGCACCCTACCCTTTAATGCTTCAAACTTAAGATTCGTTTCATTGTTATAATGATCAAAATGTTATACTTTGCTATACATTCAAGCATTCTCTTGCACCCTACCCTTTAATGCTTCAAACTTAACATTCGTTTCATTGTTATAATGATCAAAATGTTATACTTTGCTATACATTCAAGCATTCTCTCTCCCCCCTCCTTTTAAGAATTTTCTTTGTCATAAAATATTCACATTTCTGTCTCATTTACACAAATTTATCTGAAGCGCTAGGAGTGAATAAAGATATGCAAAAGATGATGGATTATGTCTAAACAACAACTTTCCATCTTATAGCTAATTAAATCCTAAATATTTGAATAGTTTAGAGTTTGAATAATGCTTGTATATGCATGTGTAGCAATAAGGGAACCTATGTGAAGATTGAAATTTAAAACATCACTTTGGTATTTTTCCTTAGGCAGTGAAATGATATTTTGAGTAATACAAACCTACACACACATTGATATTTTTTGGCATTGCATTGAGGAATTTTTTCTCTCTTATACCTACCCTCGGCTAGACATGGAGGTATATAATATTAGTTTTGGTTTTTTTGTAGTAGTTAATTTCCACGGAGGAAACTAAAATATTCTTAATGTCACAGTAGGTGTAGCTTATATGAATCACTTGCTGAGAACCATTTGTATTCATCCAAAAAATTGGTTGTTCTTCTTTTTATATTTCTTGTGATTTTTTGACTCGGAAGTGTAGCTCGACTCTTTCTTTTACACTTTCATCTATTTTGATGATTACGATGGGTGTCTCATATTTTTCTAAATAGCAGATATTTATGTAACCTTGTTTTCACCAATCAATTTACCAAACTAGTCACATGAGACCATTTCACTAACATAATCATTCTTCATATTTCTTGAGGTTATTACATGTGTAATAAATCCTGATGATTGCGAGAACTTTAATCCTACAAGTGTACCCAATCTTTCTCAAGTAAAAGTCTTACCTTATTTTATAGTACTTTAAATAGTTAATTGAAGGTGCTTCTTTAGATCTAAGATAGTTGAAACCTGGATTAAAATATGGTATTAGATGGGCAGTATAATGATAAAACTGAGGTCCGTTGAACAAAAATTATGAACATAATTTACTGGACTATGAATAGTGTACAATTATAATTATTTATCCTTTACCTACCTCTACATTAATGAAAAAGATAGCAGATATTGGAAGTTCATTAGATGTCTCATGTATATGTTAGTATTTTAATTTTTTTTAAGTTGTTCAAGAGCTTGATTAGGTCAAGAATATGTTCTACAAGCTCTACATTTCTCTTGACCTTTGCTCAACATTTCCCTACATTTTCTCTTCAATCCAGACATTTCTTAACTCCTTCCTTGTTGGCCCTTGGTTGTTCTCAGGTAGCAATGCTTTTTCTATGCATCTTGTAGTATGTATGTATGATCAATCATCTCTTATGAAACATGGATAACCTTTCATGGAATTTTTGTTGTAATTAGACAATTGCCATTGTGAGAATAATCATTTAATTTGTATGGAAGTAAGTATTTTTCATATTATTTGACTTGGGTATTGTAAACTTGTCTTTTGCGATTCTCTAATGGGAACAACGAGCTATGATGATAGGTAGGATTGCTTCTAACACCATAAATCATTTGGCGTATCAATATATTTCTTATAGAATATACATGCAAGTAAAATGGAATGTGCAATGACAATTGGTCTCAAATTCAAATCTAAATATAAGTACATTATACACAAGAAGATGGTATCTATTCTATGATTTAAAGAACCCCAAAATAAGAAAATTAATAGGTTTCATCTGTTTACTTGCTCTTAGACACTTGTTTAATTGACGAGACCCTCAGAATGTCTTGTTGATAACCAGCAGTGTTCAAAACTCTTGAAGAGGTCAGATCAGTGTGACATTGGATCTGTCTTGCCAACGGAAGTCATCGACAAGACATGGACTATCAGAGTGAGTTTTCTATCCTGTGTCAATGATTGATCTCTCATTGATGGGTTGGATTTGGTGGTTATCGCCAAGAGTCTCCGTGATGACATGGTGTAGGTCTATTTAAAACTCCTGAAGAGGTCAGATCGGTGTGACATTGGATCTGTCTTGCTGACAAAAGTCATCGACAAGACATGGACTATCAGAGTGAGTTTTCTATCCTGTGTCGATGATTGATCTCTCACCCATGGGTTGGCTTCGGCGTTCATCACCAAGAGTCTCCGCAATGACCTAGTGTAGGTCTATTTAAAACTATCGAAGAGGTCAATTGGTGTGACATTGGATCTATCTTGCCTGCAGAAGTCATCGGCAAGACATGGACTATCAGAGTGAGTTTTCTATCCTGTGTTGATGATTGATCTCTCACCCATGGGTTGGCTTCGATGGTCATTTCCAAGAGTCTCTGTGATGACATGGTGTAGGTCTATTTAAAACTCCTGAAGGGGTTAGATCGGTGTGACATTGGATCTGTCTTGCCGACAGAAGTCATCGGCAAGACATGGACTATCAGAGTGAGTTTTCTATCCTGTGCTGATGATTGATCTCTCACTGATGGGTTGGCTTTGGTGGTCATCACCAAGATTCTCCATGATGACATGGTGTAGGTCTATTTAAAACTCACGAAGAGGTCAGATTGGTGTGACATTAGATCTGTCTTGCCGACGGAAGTCATTGGCAAGACATGGACTATTAGAGTGAGTTTTCTATCTTGTGTCGATGATTGATCTCTCACCAATGGGTTGGCTTCGGTGGTCATCACCAAGAGTCTCCACGATGACATGGTGTAAGTCTATTTAAAGCTCCTAAAGAGGTCAGATCGGTGTGACATTGGACCTATCCTGCCAACGGAAGTCATCGGCAAGACATGGACTATCGGAGTGAGTTTTCTATCTTGTGCCGATGATTGATCTCTCACCGATGGGTTGGCTTCGGTGGTCGTCGCCAAGAGTCTCCGCGATGGTACATTTCAACGAATATTTTTTTTAAAAAAATTGCATTGTTTCGTCATAATTTCGACGAAGGCCACTGATGATTCACCGAAAAGGTCTGACAAAGTTGCTATAGCTGTGACAAAGGCTTTGTCATAACTCCTTGCCCATTTTTTCGAAATGGCGACGAACTTCTAGTGTTGTTTCGACGGTTCGGAAGAGCCATTGCAATTGCATTTTGGTTGTAATTCATCAGTGGATACACGAAGTTTTCGTCGATATTCCAACAAACATCTAAGTCATTTTATGATGTCGACGACTGATGAATCTGCGCCATTATTTTGACGTTTAATTTGTCGTCGGAATTACGATGAAAAAATGGCGACAAATTTTTTTTCGTGAATTCGTCGATTGTCTGACAAATGTTTGTTGAATGACCGACGAACATTTGTCAGAAAATGGAGTCAAATTCAGTAGTGATTTTATATTTTAGAGCTTAATTGGAACTGAATTTAACACATGAAAGGTCTATTTTATCAGTTCAATTTTTGGTAGTGAGCCACACTCCATTTTGTAATAATTTCAAGCTGTGAGCCTTTCAAGGATAGTGTGTCCTAACAATGTGCCCCTGTAATATCTTATAACTGGTTATAATATATTGTGAGCTAATCCTCACTGTGGTTTTTCCCATTTTGGATTTTCCATGTAAGCATATTGGTGTTTACATGTTATGTGGTGTTATGATCTCTTTCATATATTTACTTACAATTGTCGTTAGATGTGCTTTAATGTTTGGATGGTTTATAGTTGAATTGTTTAATAGAATATTGATTCATCCCCCCTCTCAGTATTCTAAGTGTTTAACAGTGTTAGGAGTAGTAAAGTGATCAGAATTTGTGTTTTCTTTTCTCTTATGCATGGGAAATGTATTGGAAGTTGGTTGAGGAGGAGGATATTTTTTGTTAATGAGATGGGCCAAGATGCATAGAAACTCTATTCCTTATTCATGGTTAAGCATCTTTCGTATGTTCCCTATGAGACAAATGGCATTAGCAAAAATAGGTTTAGTTCTCACAAAGTCTTGCAAACATTTTAATTCTTCATTTATCTTTCATGCGTTTTGAGAGACATTAGCAACCATTGTTTGAACATCATGCAGATTGATTGTAGGTAGGGAATTAATTGAAAATGAGGTATGAAGACTATGATCCATAGAGGGTTGAATATCAACACTATTAGTGAAAGAGTTGGAGAACCCAATATCCACAGTGAATGGTGTATCGTGGGATGACATGAGTCTCAAACTATGTCTCACATAATGTACACCCAAAATGGAAAGAAGGTGAAATACAATGCAATGACCTAGAATGTAAAGTGCAATGTAAATATGTAAATGCAATTTTCAAATTTCAAAGAAGATAATTTTCTGATTATACTATGTAAAAACCTGAAAATGATGTCTTGTGAATGCAATTTTGAATTCATACAATGCACTAAATTTATCAAATGAAGATAAATGTGATCAATTCCAGTTAACAAAAATTCTGCAAACTAAAACAAAAAATTGAAAACAACAAAGTAGGATATAGAAATAGATGTTTTAATGCACAAAAATTTAGGAAATGACCCTGATCAGGGACGCATTCGCCCAGGGGTGAATGGGTCCTAGGTTAAGGTTTTAATTTATTTTTTTATAGATTTATGAGTTGATTCTAGTGGTTTCCAGATTCTAATTTAAAACAGTGAGTTACAGTTTGATTTTTTTGTGAAATTAAGGTTGAATGCAAATGTAAAATATGATAAAATGACAAACTAGGAGACCTAATTTGATGTGTAGTTTTGGTTCAATTTTCAAATGTAAGTGAATAATGATGCAATTCCATGTAAATGATTAGCAAAATGACTAATTTTTTTTGTATTTTTCATATTTAAAGAATGCAGAAAAGAAATCCTAAAACCCCTAAATGAAATGCAAACCAAGTTAATCAACCCTAAATGAGATTCAATTCAATGCAAATGAATGTAAAATCTAGATCTAGGGTGAAAATGGACTCCAAAATCAGAAAAATGAAATGATCAAAAGTCGAGTTCACCAAAATGAAATGGTGAATTTTTTTGGAAGTTCACCAAAATGGGGTTGATGAACTAATTAGGGGACCGGTGTTGTATATGTGGAAATATGTATATCTAATTCTTTTAATGCATAAGATGTAAATGAACTCTTGCTATTAATTATTTTGTGATGTATGTTTAGGTTGGTTAATCATTATGTTCGTAATGTAGTCATGATACCCTAAATGACATAGTCAGTGCAATTGTACATGTGGATTACATTCTATGTTATTGATACTATGATATATATGTTGATTCACTTTTTAAAAAAATTGTGTCATAAAATTTAGTTAGTTGTGTTGTCCTTTGTGGTTGCATGGCGGGGTGTTACACCTAGTATCAGAGCCTAGGCTCATACACTGGGCACTTTGGATACATATGAGCCCATTACATTCACCTAGTTGCTTGTACTCTTGAGTTTACATTTTCCTTTTTGGGTCATCCTCACTTATCAACTTGAGATTTGTCCTTAGGTGGTGTTTGTCCAATGGTGCAAAAAATCGGTGGAAAGGATAGGACCCTCGGTGTAGTGTGCAATTCACTGATATTCTTCCTACTGGGGATATATTATGGACCCCTGTGTAGCCTTGTGATGTGTTTCCCGGTGATTTGAATTTTTGTGTGTATGTGAAGATTGTGTGTTAAATCTAGAATTTTGTGCTTATGAAGTGATAAATTGTGTTTTCTATTTTTGAAAAGGCATAAAATAATGACCTTGTGTCGCATATTATGAGATTTAGCATTGTAAAAAGAATAAAGAGGGAATTCTTGTGTGTAAGTGATGAATATTTAATGAAAAATGTGTGCCTTGTGTGCATAATTTTGCTGCATTTTGTGGAAGTATAGCATTTTGATGTAATGAATCAGCTTTGATGATAGATATGTAGTGGATGAATTATGATGTAATTGTTGTTATTCATTGATGTCGATTATTGTTTGAAGTGTCTTGGTGGGAGGGACAGTGTAGCATTACTCGTTCGCAAGTACCCTACTACGTTGTGATTTCCTCTCACGATGTGCTTGATTGTTATATATATATATTGTTCAATAATTTGTCTAATGTAGATTGCAAGTACCAGGTATCGACTCCACCTGAACTATCAGGTCTGATCATTCCTTAAAACCCAATGGAATTTTTGTTGAAAACAGAGATGACAAAAGGTCCCCTACCCTAGCCATCATCATCGAGGAGGATGAGCATCCAGTCCGTTACCTCGTCAACATCATTTGATGTTTGTGGTCAGTTGGTCCTGCTTCTCGACCTTGGTTAAGTTTAGGTAAATGTTTGACTTTTGAGTTTGCTTGATTAGTTGATGTTGCTTGTATTTACATTAAAGGAAAGGTGAATGTGATATAATTTAACAAATTTTTGAACTAATGTGTGTATGTTTTACTCTAGTCTTGCAACTTCTAGGAGTAAGACAAATCTTAGGGGGGGAGGATGTAGCGCCCCTTCATATTTCGCCCTTTCTTGATATTTGATTAAGTTAGTTTGGGTGAGTTTTTTGATACATAGTGTTAAAATTAATTGTTTATTAAAGTTGTTGTTTGATGTAGAATTAAATATATAATTAAATAAACTATGTTGTTAAGTGGGTGTATATGTTGTGTTTGGATAATTAAACTATTAAATTAAGTGATTAAATTATAAAGTGTTTTTTATAATTAAATATAAAGATAATTATTTTTTAATGTTGAGTTTAATTAATAAATTAAAAAGTGAGAAAATATTAAAAGAAAATAAAATATTAAAATTAATATTAATTTTGAATGAAGATAAATGATAAGAAATAGAAACAATTAAAAAGTGGGAAAAAGACTTGTCAAAGCAAATGCGTGACTTTGAACTGGATTTTGTTTGGAAACATGTTGTTTTTATGAGTCTTTTGTTTTCTTTTTGTTTTCGAAAAACAAAAGCTTTCCTGGGATATTAAATATTTATTTTTGGGAGATTATGGGGGACAATTGATTTTTGGTTTCTGAAAAGAAAATCTTTCTTTGCAAGAAAATTTACGTAGAATAATTGCATTTTGTTGATTAATTCAAGAAAAAAAAAGGAACTTGGGGGTTCGAAGAGATGTTCCTGCTGTCGAAGATTGTTTTGGCACCGGGTTTTTGTTTCAGCCTACGTCAATTTGAGGTTCCATTATTCTTCCAAATTTTATCTTTTTGTACGAAAACAAATGCCTGATTGCATGTTGCTTGAAGGCATGGTATTTATCTATTTTATTTATGTTGTGAAACCATCTAAATATTCATTTATATACATATATTCTGTGATTGTGGTATTCTAGGAGGATCTGAATCTGTTTGTGCATAATTTTGCTACCTTGAATTCCTTAAATCGTGTCTCTTGCATTTTAGCACAACCCACTGCATATTCTTTTTATATTGGCTATTCTTTTGTTGTGATTTCCTTTTAATGGTTTCGATTATATCTTGGTAGTTATATTTAATGGTACTAGTTGCCTTGTGTTGTGACTTTAAATCTTTTGCATTTCAGCTATAATCGACACTAGTTAATGCGAGTTGAATTCGAAGGTTATAGCTTAGTCTTTGGTAGCTGAAACCTTGTTTTCCTAGCTCCACACTAGGGTGAGATTGCATAGCCATTGGATGTCGCTTATTGTAGATTCACTCCCAATGCCTATCCTTGATATTTTATAAGATGAGTTCCATGGCACATTCGTCCTTCCTTTGGCATTCAATGCATGTGTTACTTGGTGCCTCCTTGGGGTGTTGAGATAACACCACTGTGGCTCGGCCTCGTTTCCACATTTTAATCTATAATGTTTCTTTATTTTATTTGAAATCTAATCATGTGTCTGGTAATAGTTACCACCCTCTAGAGTCATGCAACAATTGTTTTGTTGGAACGAATAGCATAGACAGCTATGGCTTGTGTTTCTATCACGAATCCTTGAGGTACCCTATCTAGCATTTTGTGTAATATTCGAAATAGGAACCACTTATACCAGCTGCAATTTATATCCATGGATTTTGATACCTTGTTTTATGTCTCATTTGATGAATTTACAATATCGCTGGCTAAATTATTCCTTTTAAAAAATCCGATTTGTGCACACCTTGCCAACATTTCATTCCTTGAGTTGTGATCTCCCTTGGGGCCCTCTGTCAAACCGTTACTACTTATCCTACAACCTTCCATTCCTCAAATTGGCGCCCAAACACGCCTGGTAAATACATTTTCTTGAAAGTTCCTTAAGAATTTTCTTCAAAAGAAATGTGTGCCAGCCTGTTAACAATGCTTTCCCTGAATGTGATTACTTGTGGACTCCTGGCGGTGATGGCATATCTTCTATATGCAGCGCCATTGTTTCTTTTTCCTTTTTGCGTACCCTTGTTGCCTTTGCAGCCTATTCTCCAATGTAACCTTCAACACATGTAGGGTATGGTTGCAAATGTCATTTAATATTATCAAATGTGTTTTCTATAGCTATTGTGAATTGTGATTTAAGTTTGATAGTTTATAATTTACATTGCAGTGGATGTTTCATTTTAACTCAATCGCCCTATCTTTGTTAATCTATGGCTATGTTGTAATTGAAACTGAAGGTTTTGATTTTACTTTGAAGCTTTTATTTATAGCATTCAATATCTATTTGGCATGATCTTTTTGTTTGGTGTTCAATGTATTTTCCATTCATTTTATTCGATTTCGGTGATGTGCCTTATTTTCGATGGAAATAGGTTGTATTTGGAATTCAGTTAGTTGTTTAGGAATAACTAATAAAATAAGCTATAGGTAAATAAAGGATTAAGTAATTAAATCTGTATTACAAATATAATTATGAACATAGATACATTCTTAAATTATTCTTTTTGAGTTCAATATTGTTAGATTATTCTTGAGATAATAAAGTTAAAATGATATATATATATATATATATAATCTTATATGTCATAGATTTAAAAGAAATAGGTTGATCCACTTAAAGGAAAAATCAAGTAAGAACGTAATGTGTAAAAGAGAATTTCAAATCGGATAGTTGAGGGTAAATTGGATATTTTAATCATTACAGATAAGGGAATTGAGTACATAATTAAGTGAATTGAATTGTTTGCATATATAGATAATTGAATGACTGTAGGTTCGATAAATGATTCAGATTAATTCGTTCAGGATATAGAATACTTTAGTTACCTAGTTAGCAAAAGATGTCAGATATTTGATAAAATTTGTTATGTGAAATAAGCAATTATGATAAGGTCAATATAGCATTATTTTATAGTTAAAATTTTAATACTAGGGTTTTGAAATGATTGTTTCATTGATAATAGAGTTACCCTGAAATATCATTATATAATCTTTTAATTTGATCAAGTAACCTATTTTAATATCGATTTATTTCTACTAGACAATTAAGTTCTCTTTAAATTTGTAAGGGACAACATAGTTTAAAGTTAAAATTTTCTTTTATAGCTTCTGTAAGCGATTTTCTATAGGTAGATATATGTGAGGGAAAAATAGTTCTACTTATTTATTTTGAATTTAAATGAGTATTTTAGAAAGAATAAATAAATGAAAAGATTTGTTTAAATAAATGGATTAGAATATTTGTTGCTTTGTGAATTCATAGTGTAATTTGTATAATTGTATTATAGTGGTAAATGCTCTATTAAGTAGTTTAAGTGGATTAAGTTAATGGGTAATATGAATTGTGAAGAAAATGCCTTTTATGGAATATTTCATGGTCATTTTGATTGTTCGTTTGTGTTGATTTATTGGGTTGATTTTACTATTATTGTCGCGGTTGTTTGATATTGAGAATATTTTGGTTATTGTGGTTGATTTTGTATTGAGATCAAGTTATTTTGCCACTTTGATGGCAAAATTTTGTGATAGTGATTTATTAGACTTTCAGAGGCTTGGGGAAAATGGCTTGAGTATTGGTTACATGTTTTTTATCATTTTGAAGGTGGATTGATTTTATACTTGAATTGTCTTATTGAAGGTTTAAGCCATGTGTTGCTTAGTCATCATTATGGTTGAGATTTGTGAGCATGAGGGTTCAAGCCTCACTTTATGTGTACATGCATGTGATTTCTAATTTTGTGCAAATGGCTTTACTTGGTTGGATATTTTTGGGTCTTCTAGTTTTTAGTAGGGGGAGTGGCTCCCTATGGGGGTTTGGCGTACAAAGTGGCACCAGGGTAACTCATTGAGAGTTTCTTTAATCTATGATAACCTAAAATAAATTAGGGGGTTGGGTAGTTCACATTAATCAAGATAATGCCTCACTTGTGGCTCAAGTGCTTGTTTAGGCTTGAGATGAGTGGGAAGGCCTGGAATGGCAAGATCAACTGCCTTGTCCTTTTGGAAGGTATGTTGATCTCGTATGAGTTTGTATGGGGGTCCGGTGACTAGTAGAGGTGGCTAGGGTAACCTAGGATGGGGATCTGGTAGCCTAGGAAGGTTCACCAGGGTAACCCATAGCAAGCTATGTGATGACACTCCTACCTATAGAAACCTAGCATTCCCAAGTCGTTTGTTTCCCTTGGTTGTTTGCATACCTCTGGAAGCGGTGTCATTGTTATGAGTTGTTTGTGGTATTTGTATGTGGGATTCATGTTACCTCTTTTGTGTCATGTTATTGTCTTCTTGTCTACTTTGGTGGTGGGACCTTATTGTTATCTCCTAGCATGAGGGGTGGACCTTAGGGTTCCACATGGGTTGGTGGAACATGCCATGTACTCCATTGGGTTCCCAGTTGATTTCCGTGAGCATGGATGTGGTACCTGATGCAAAGATTCCAGATCTTGTACCAGACTTGAGATAGCGTTAATGTTATGTAATGTAATCATTTCAGTTGTATCTTATCATGCATGTGATGTATCCTTCCCATTGTTATAAGGGAAGCTTTGATGCAAACTTGTAAGAAGTGTAATGATTTACCCCGTGTATGGGAAGTTGCATATGTATTCATTGGTTTGTATTCTATGCTCTTGAATGGTGTTGTATCTGTGGAAATATGTATATCTAATTCTTTTAATGCAGAAAATGTAAATGAAATCTTGTTATTATTTATTTTGTGATGTATGTTTAGGTTGGTTAATCATTATTTTCGTAATGCAGTCATGATACCCTAAAGGACATAGTTAGTGCAAATGTACATGTGGATTACATTCTATGTTATTGATAGTATGATCTATATGTTGATTCACTTAAAAAAAAATTGTGTCATAAATGTTAGTTAGTTGTGTTGTCCTTTGTGGTTTCGTGGTGGGGTGTTACACTACTTTTCTTGAAAAGTAAAGAAATTACTCCAAGGCTCCTTTATAGTTAGGTCTTGACCATGTGGGACAGCTAAGCAGTCATTGTCAACATAATTCACAAGGGATCTAGATTTTAGCTTTATGGAAATAACATGCAATTATAAATAATAGATCTAACAATTCAATGAATGCATTGCATGTTCAAATATTTAGTAGATTTTTATCAATTGAATGCTCTTTTCAATAATTCCAAACTAATTTAAATAAAATTCAAAAGAGAAATAGTAACAAGAGAGATTGAAATAAATTCTAAATCTAACGGAAAATGATAAAACATGTTTTAGTAAACAATTATGAACATTTAAATGAAATCCCACAAAACCATTATCAAAGAAAATAGTCATTCACACATTTTTTGTTCAATAATGATGCGATCTTCAAAGGAAATGTAACCAAATACAATATTTTCAGATTTCATGCAACAAAAAAACCATCAAGAATGTGAAAATATAAGATGAAATCTTACTTAATTTCATAATAATACTCAATATTTCACCTAATTATTCAATTTAGATAACACAGAACAATCATACGATTACTAATGAGCCAGATTGAGATGTATGCAAAATAGGCATAATCCTCTGATTAATCAAAATTTAGACCTCCAAAAATTCAGTAAGAAAATCCACATTTAGAATGCATAATTTTATTTTGCACAATACATCAAAATTGGATCCTTAGAAATGATCTAGAACTAAAGTTATATAGAAAATTGAATTCCTATAATTTTGGATCTAAACCAAAAAGCTAACTAGAACCAACTCCAATACTCTAGTTCTAATTAAAAGCAAACCGAAAATGAAACTAAAGAAAAACTGGGCACCCCAATTTGAGTTTCAATTCGAGCAAACTAAACTAAAGGAAATAAAAAATTATTACTAGAAGTAACCAACAACCAACTAAATTTCTAACACTAGCTTTTATTTCACCAGTTGGGCATGGGAATTTATTATATCAGATTATTCAAAAATAAAACACAACAATAGCAACAACAACTCTTGTCTTCAATTACTTCGAGAAGCTATCAATGAATGTTGATATCACATCATTCATTTTTCCATTGGAGTTCAGTGATATTGTAGCTTTATTTTTTGGTCAAAAGGTGACTTCTCCATTTGTTGTTGTTGGATGTTGAAGGTAGACAACTCTTCCTATAGGGATTGGAGCTTCGCCTTTTTATTCATAATCTTATCAATCACCACCTATGTAACTTGTCCCTACATTTGATTCCTCAGTTCTTCAACCATCCTACTGGGATCCCTTACTAACCTAGGTGTTTCCCAAAATATGCAATCCAAATTTTCAATTGACTAGTGGATTTTGTTCATTATTTGTTCTTCCAAGTTCCTATCTTTGCTCAATTTAGATTTATACTTATTCAAAAAATTTACTCTAAACTCAGCTGCTCTTACCCACTTAGGAAGCTTATCCTGATCCTCTTCATTGATGGCAGTAGCTTTCAGAAGGTCTTCCATTGATTATTCCTTTATTTTCTACAAAATTAGATGTAATCCTCCCAAATCAATAGCTCTTCATCAATGCCCAGCTCAATTCTTTGAGTTGCACTACCCTCATCACTAATGGAGTGATAGGATTTATTAATTTCTTTAGCACCTCAGTCGCTAAAGACAAAAAATATGATTTCCATTGGTGTGTTGTCAGAATCCATCCATCTGGTTAGAATTTCTAACCTCGCCTTTTAGGGAAACTTTCAATATGAACTCAGAAGCGACAATATCTACTAGTCTAATCAAATTATTTATATAGGCCATTAATTGGGCTACCTGAGCTTTTAACTCCTCTTTTCTGCTCTCGTCTTTCTGCATTCTCTTAAAAAATGTAGAAATAAACATCTGGAGAGACTAATTCTATCCTTACCTAGTCTAGACTCCCAAATCAACTTGCTTGATTTGGTAGTCCTCTGGCCTTATTTTTAATTAAAACTTATCAACTAATGGAACAGACATTTTTGCTATTTTGTTTCCTTTATCATCCATTTTGATAGTTGATATTCTCTAGGATTTCTTCTTCTAACTAGTGATTGGAAAGATTCTAACAAAATGCTCACACTTTGTTCTGAGTTGCTTTCTATTGAGAAAATTTGTCTCAACCTTTCAATTACATAAGGTATTGTTGATACACAAGGTACTGTTCAGCCAACGACGACGTGGGGGCATGGGGGGATCCCCCCACGAGGGGTCTAAGGGGATCATCCCCCTAGCTAGGGTCTAGGGGTAGCACACCCTAGCGGGCACTTGGGGGTAGTGCCCTCGAGATGAAAATTTTATTTATATTTTATTATTGTAAATCTATACCATTCATCATTATGTCTCATATCCAATGGTCAATATTTTATTAGCTCAACTTTCCCTAGAAGGAAACCATATTTTATGAGGGTATTGTATTATGGTTGGGTATTGTGATGTATTCTAAGAGTCTGATAGTGATTGTGTTGCCTCTAGATCTCTGAGTGGTGATACTCCTATGAGAAGTTTACTCTACAAGTATATTGTAATCTTTGTGATTTTTGAATAATATATTGGGTGAATTTTGGAGTGTGTGGTTTTTCTCCCGAAAGGGTTTTCCCCACGTAAATCATTGTGTTTTGGTATGCATGATATTCATGTCCATTTTTTAAAAAGTTTTTGTAACTGTTAAAGATCTATAAATTTTTTTAAATTATTCTCCTCTCAAGATTAGTTGTAAGAAGTTGTTCCACTACCTTAGCCTCCTTACAAGTGGTATCAAAGGTTGATCACCTTTGGTTTCAGTTGTGGGTTGTTGGGTTTTTTGAACTAATCTAGTTTTCAGTGGGAGCTTGTGCAGAAGACACTTTGTGATCTTGTTGTAGGAATTTTCAGATGGCAAGTTCATCAGGGAGAATAGAGGTGGAAATTTTTTCTAGAAATAATTTAGAAATGTGGAAGTTGAAGATGGAAGATCTGTTGTGGGATATTGTTGATGAGAATATTTTAAGGCCTATAGATCTCACTTAAGCTTCTCAATATGATGGTATGGACCATAAATCCAAGGGTCTAATTAGTTTATGTTTGGCAGAATCTATTTTAATCAATGTCCATGAAGAGACCTCTACACAAAAACTATGGAAGAAGCTTGGTGAGAGGTATCAAGCCAAATATTTTTTGAATAATATTTTCTTGAGGAAGAAATTGTATTCCTTGAGAATGGAAGAGGGTGGACGAATTACAGAGCACCTAGAAGCATTCAATATGCTAGTGGCTCAATTGGCATCAGTTGGTGTCAAAATGTATGAGGAAGAGAAATGTTAAATCCTACTTTGTTCTTTACCTGATTCATGAGATTCTCTTATTATGGCTATTGGGAGTAATTCTATTATATTGAATACTAAATATGTCGTGGGTTCTTTGCTTTCTAAATATATGAGGAGGAGGGTATCCATTAGTTCCAATGAGGCCTTGAATGTTCATGGAAGACCTAAGGAAAAAGGAAAGAAGAACAAGAAGCATGACAAATCCAAGTCCAAGGGGAGATCTAAGTCTCCTGGAAAGTCCAAAGTTATTTGTTGGAATTGTGGTAAGCCTGGGCATGCTCGTAAGGATTGAAAAGAAGAAAATAAGAAGAAAAAGAAGAAAATTGATTCTGATTCTGGGTTTGAGAAGGAAGATGGTGACGCATTCATTGTAGGTTTTAGCAACTCGTGTAGGTAATGATGTATGGTTAATTGACTCAAGTGCATCTTTCCATATGACCTTTAATAGAGATTGGTTTTTGAAATATGAAGAATTTGATGGAGGTAAGGTGTACTTGGGTGATGATTCTCATTTAGACATTGTTGGTCGTGGTAAAGTTAAAATCAGGTTTCTTGGTGGTAGAATAAGAAAGATTATGGTGTGTTGCATATCCCTGGTTTAGCATGAAATTTTTTATCTATGATAAAACTAATAGATGCAGGTGTGTAGGTAGTATTTTATGATGTAGGATGCAAGATGTTCAGAGGTGCTATGGTGATTGCTAGAGGTGTCTGATATGGCACATTATATAAGCTTGATGTATGCACTATTGAGTACAATGATACTTCTATGAAAAGAAAGTTTGTGGAAGAAGTGAGGGTTTCACCTTCAACAAATGGTCATGGATTTTGGGTACTGAAGGTGTTGATGGGTGTTTTTTCACCTTATCAACATAGGAAACACACAAGTGCACTACCTCTCTTGAAAGGTAGAAATATGCAAACAATTTCCATATTACTATCCCAAGGTCTCTCGGGTGTCAGGTCATGACAATGCTTGGAATAATTCAATTCGTTGATGTGATTTTTTGGTAATCACAGGGTGGCCTTTATGGTTTACAAAGCATGGGAAGTTGGGTCTACAAATGGAGTTTCAGAATGGTGGAAGTGAATGAGTAGTGGCTTCCCACTCAGAACAACAAGCTAAAACTCACCATGCTCATCAAATTTAGCATTGTGGTGATGCTTTGAATCCTACTCTAACAAAGGACTAAAATAAATTGAAAAAGAGGAAAGGGTAAGATATATGATCTAAGTCTAAGCTATGAATGAACATTGACAATGGAGGCTACTATAGTAGACAAACTTCCTAAACTAATTTTGTTTGGCCAAGAGGAACCTACAACTACACAAAACTAGTACAATCTCTTAAGGAATGCATATTTTCATATTGTACATGCACTTCATGAACATACAATTGAACTAAGTTGCAACAATGAAATAAGGAAGCCTGGACTAACTTTTCACAACAACTTGTCATCAACAAGTGCCAAAAGTATGGGCTGAAATTTCATCAAATACTATAACAGCAAACACCATTATCACAGCCAACACCATTATCACAACCATTCAAGAAACTACAACTAAATCTAACATGGAAGTTGAATCATGTAAGCAATATGAACAAACTCAAAGAAAACGCCCATAAAATCATGCAATTCTTCCTTCTATTGCTACAAAATGCCCTTTGCACCAATTCTCCAACCATTTACAAATGAGGGGCAAGCCCCTATTTATTGTTTTCCAAAGCCCAAATGAATGGCCATGATTAATTTACATTGTGTGGCCTAGATTTAATACAAGTTATGGTTTTATCTACCCCCAATATTTCATAATTTAAAATAGGTTATTTTGTCTTCTCTATTTTTTCTTATAGCCTATTTTGTCATCTAGTGACCCTAGCACTATAGCAGTTTTTCCTTGTAGTGACTACCTTCCCTGCTATAGCTAAAACTACTAAAGGCTTCCCTTTTTCTAATGTGTTTGCAGCATTCTTATAGCCAATTAAGTGCATTATTTTTGTAGATTGGTATTTCTAAGAAGTAGATATGCTACTTCTGATTTGGATGGATAGCTCCTGACAATCACGGTTGTTTGGAGGAAGATAGAACAACTCCCCTTGACCTCAATATTGGGATAAGCAGCTCCTTTGGCAGTCACAATCACCCTTCGAGCACAACAAACTCTACGCCTTTAGCATGGTTCCATGAATCCTACACACAAGAGGTGCAGTAAGTGCTTTCATACATAAATCAAGGAAAATGTTAGTCAAATCCTGCAAACACATTGTTAGATCCATCCATGCATCATTAAAAGATCATAATATTCATCATTGTTCCACATTTGGAACTCATTTGGATCATAAACATAAATGCAAGTTTAGGGGTGCAGGTGTAGGAAGGTCGAAGGATGTTTGGAGTCTTTGCTACTAAGTAATAGAATTTAGAGCACGACGACCTATAGGTGGAAGTCCGCACTGTGGGACCTACAGGTTCCTCAGACGTTCAGGGCTATGTGTGAAAGTTTGACCAATTTAGGAGATGTGGGAGGGAGCTACCAGGTCACCATCGTATGTTCACCATTAAGAACTATTGATCGTGTTTTCTGCACAATAACAGCCAGACAAAATATGATATCCTATCTCTCTTGAAAGGTAAATCTCTATTGGAAAGCATCAAGAGATAACCCCAAGGTCTCTAATGTCAGGTCTTGACAGTGCATAAAACAACTCAGTAACGAAATGTGAAAATGCTGGTAATCACAATGGGACCTTACTACGAGCAAAATGTTGAATGAATTTTATCAGATTTAACAAACTGGTGAGCCTTCAATCCAAGATTTAACCCAATGATTAAAGAAATAGAAAAGGATAAGGGTTTTAAAGAGAGTTCTAAATCTAATACTACTTCTAAAATTAACAATGTAAGTAACCAATACTTGAAATGGACCAATCCCTCAAAACTAATTTCTACTTGACCAAGATAAATCTACAATCTCACAGAAAACAGTGCAATCTTCTGAGGTGTTAAGATTTTCAAATCATGAACACTCACTCAAACAACCCTATTGTAGTTGAAGTGAATGAACCTTCACAATCGAACTTAAGCACAAGGAATATGAAAAGTCCAGGCTAACTTTGCAAAGCAACTAACAATCAGTTGGTTGTGAAAAGTATGGACTGAGAGATTGCTGCAACATTTAAGTATCAGATCACAAACATTATCAAATCAAATCTAATCTAGATATTTACCAACTCAAAGAAATTTTAAATATGGAATGGAAAAAACCATGCAAAACAAGAGAGCACAAATATGTCACCAAATCACAATGTCACTATTTGCATTCGAATTGTTCACTGTAACAACAATTTTAGCTTTCTGTTACAATATTTGCTTGAGGGAAACTACCTGCTAACTTACTCTACTTCTATATTCTGATTACAAGTTCTAACCTCCTAACTATTTCCCACTATCTAATTCTTCTAACCCTTTACAAATGAGGCCTCATGCCCAATATATAGAAATCCCCTAGAAATTTGTCGACCAGGCAAGGGTTTCACATCAATAACTCAGCACAACAACCCAGCCAAGAGAGTCTTCGAAATGGGTTAAACAAGCATTAAATGCGCGTCCCGTCGAGGTTGGCCCAGGATCCACAATGCAACTCAGACGATGCATGGGAAGATAATAGGGAAGCACAAATCGCACCGCAGGCTATCATTAGCTCTCTTCCCTATCATCCCCGTGCCGATCTGACTCTTCATGTAGCTTCAAGAACGCTCCATCCAAGTCGGCCACAGGTGGTACTGGCAGAACCCTAAGTCACCTCTCCATGGACCCAATCTCATCCCTTGAGTGCTTGACCGACCTATCCCAGTCTACTTTGTATGTCACATGTTTATCAATAACTGTGAGGTAGGTGGCCGCATCATCCAGTTGATGCTTGGAAATAGAACCATCATCAAGTGGTGCGTACACATCATGCCACCACTCTCTCAACTATTCCAAGCTCAAGTACTTGGGCGCGATCTTCCTTCTTCCCGTCATGATTTCGAAGAAGGCAATGGAACCATTGTAAATCTCAGTCAAGGAGTCATCAATCTTCCTCCCTCGTTTGTGAATATTTTTCAACACCTTCTGCCTAATTTGCAGGGCCTCGAACCACTCCCAAGGTTCGACAGCTCTAGAGGAAGGAAGAATTTCGTCACTCACCAACCTGTCACAGGTATAAATTCCATTAGGGTCCTGGTTTTCTATAGAAGGAGGTTTGTATCCTCCTTATCTTGGGCCAACACTTGTTTCAACCACTCAGTTGCCATAATAGCATCTTTCCCCGTTGACAAGATCTCCTTAATAGCTTCATCACCCTTCTCTTGCACTCCTTTCAACCAATTCACAATGGCAAGGGTGGAAGCTTTCATCTTTTCAAGCTCAGTTATGGTCTCCTGAGGTAGAGGATTGGTAGCAGAGGAAGAGGGATTAATGGACTGCAAAGGCTTTATTAATTCCTCCAAGCACTTCTTGATATTTTCATTCTCTTTCTTCAGCTCCTGCTTGGCCTTCATTTCCTCTTCGTGTTGTCCTCCCGCTACTCCCTCATTCAAATTTTGTTTCCCAGGGGTCCTATTCGTTTCACTTTCTTCCTCTCCTGCAACGTGTTCCTCTTCATGTGCAGGTGATGGATCCTTTACTGCCTCTACCTCCCCTAGAGGTGATTCAACTGCTTTAGTTCTAATAGGAGATTTTTTATGTGCAACCATAGGGGACTGCATTATCTTTTCAATTTCTGCCTTTGCACTATGGAGTTCCCCTTCATGAAATTCTTCCTCTCCTGTATCTAGATCCTCATCAATCTCTTTTGTCTCACCTGGTTCACTTTGGGTTTTATGAGTGGGAGGGAGGTCATCATGCTACTCCTCATGAGAAGCCATCAGAGGTAGGTCAGCCTTAGGCACACCATCCCTGGGAGAGGGAGTCCTAGACTTCCTTGCATACACTTTGGACTTTTCCCCTGAACTTTCAACATTCACCACTAGTGGAGTAGGTTTTTCCTTCCCAACCTCAGAGCTAGCCTTCTCTGATAATTTGACAATTCTTTTCCTCTTTGGCATAGGAGCATTGACCTCAGGACTCTACTCGGACTTCTTAGTCCTTGTCCTTTTCTTAGCCTTTGGCTTCCTTTGTTTCACTATTTCCTAGTCCTCTTCTTCTTGAGCACCCTTAGATTTAATTTTGATAGGAGAGCCCAACTTGCCTTTGCCCTTAGGATCCTGCTCAACGGATTCTTCAATAGTAGAATGGGAATCTAAGTTCCCCATCAGGGCATAGGTGCATTGTATTCCCTTGTTTTCCAACTCCCATACCGTGTGTTTGAGCCACATCCTAGTGAATTTGAGGACTGGATCGATCAATTGCTTCAACTCTGTCTTTTCCTCCTCTGACCAATCCACATCACCAATAGGCCTATCCTTTGCTGCCTCATAGGCATGGTCCTGAATTACGTTCCCATCATCTTCCAATTGATCAGGAACTACTCTTATATTATATAATCGGACTACATCCACTGGAAGCCGAGAGAATTTCTTCCTTCTAACCTCGTATTCATCACTGCAGTTGGCCCAATAGTCCTCTAATTTTACCTTATGGCTGTACTCTCTACTGGCCTTCTTTTGAGCCTCCCCTGTGATGTCAAATCTGGATCTCTTGGAGTGGAGAGACAAACCAAGAGCACACAATTCTTCTTTTGAAGCTTGGGCAGAACCAATGGAAGGACATACCTCACCAGTGCCAATCCTTAGGGGAAAATCCCCACCAAATCTTGTCTTATGTTTGTCCTTCTTGAAAATGGTATCAAAATCACAAATCTGCTTGGTTACTTCCAGCAATATGATGTGGTCAATGGGATACCTTGGAAGTCTGTACAAGGCCTTTTGACAGCCATCAACCCGAATGTAGGAGAAAGTAGGGAACTGGATGAACCAGGCTCCATACTTCTTGATGAGCTCCTTGGCCAGATCTAAAATCCTGACATGCTCTGCCTCCTAAAGCATTCTGGTGATATGCATGGTGAATGCATCATTTTCCCTCCTATAGTCAGAGCCTCCTAAATACAACTAAGTGAAAACTTCATAGATGATGTCCTTTCAAAAATTCTCTTTGCATCCAATCCTCTGTAGGGATGGAACCTAGCAAGTGCATAGACCAGATATGAGGTCATTGTGAAGGTCTTTGTCTGCAACACATTGGACAACTGCTTATGAATGACTTGGCTGATGACCCTTGCCCAATGGTAGTCAATTTTCTCTTGTTCCATCCTTACAATGGCATGGCACATCCAATTCTCGAATGTACCAGCACTCTTCAATCTGACCACCCTGCTCAGAAAGGTGATGGCATCGTAGTACTCCTTCTTGAATTTTGCTTTGAACAACTGCTTAGGAAATTTGGAGTAGTGGGACTTGGGCTTCTCCAGCCAGGAATTGATTAGCTACTGTGATTTCACAATTTGGTCATTGTAGAATTCTTGGGCTGCCTCAATGGTGAATCCCACCACATGAGATCTATCTAGCATGTCGAAGGTTTGGGCAATGGAGATCGGGTTGAGATTGGCAACAACTCTCCCTTGAGGCCCAATAATCCTCTGTGTATCCTGATCATAGTGCCTGGCACAGTCAAGGACCAGCTCGTAACATTGTACTGTAGAAGGGAAACCGGCTACGTGGGATAGGCCTGACTCTTTCATTCTCTTGGCCACCAAAGGAAGATCCTCAGCCGCCATTCTTTCCTTAAACTCCTCATTGTCCCAGAGGCCAACATTTGTATCAGTCACTTCTAACCAGACAAAAGTGATCTTGCTCTTAGGGACCTTGCTCTTAATGTCCAGCTTGATCCTCTCTGCATCAAACAATGAGGAACCAGTTGCTACCTTGCTTGACTAAGCCTGCACTCCACATAAAAACATAGTAAGAACCATAGGAAAGCAAGGTTAATCTATCAAAACACCATTAGAATGCATCTCATATAGTCAGGGTGTTGTTAAAATTCACATAAAATGACCACAACAGATTTCGGGTTTCAAGACCATCCGCAGAATCTGAGCCAGAGAGGAATTTCGGGAAATTCCAGACCGATTGGATTCCAACGGAGTAACCAAGAAACACCTACTTAATCTTTAAACTTGATCATTTTTCATCAATAAATTCACAGGGGAGATCCAAATATGAGATGAAATAATCATTAAATGCATCACAAATTATAAACGAATCCATTTATTTCATGTTCCTTTACATTTCGTTAGATTTTGGGAAAATCTGTGAGGGATGGATTCCCGCGAAGAACAAGTTAGATAGGAGACTTCGAAAAATCTGGGAGATGGTGGATTTTGAAGAAATCCGGACCTGGCGGACATCCGCGGTCAAGGAAAAGTTATGAACCAATGGGAATTCCCAGAACGAAGGATTTCGACATGAGTTAAGATCTCGCGGAGAAGTCTCGGCGACATTCGGGAGTCTCGCTGAAGGAAATCACTAGGATAGGCTTTGCTAAGACTTAGGGGGTTCGATGAAACATCCTAGCGACCGGAGGAAACCCTTAGCAAAGCAAACGAGTATACTTCGGCCGAACAAATTTTATTTGGAAAGAGGTCAAGCCGAAAGGGACATGTCTCGCTGAAAGCGGACATGAAAGTCACATTGATGAGAGATGTTCTCAGTATAAAGTCACAACGAATCAGCCATGTTTCACCGACCTTCAAAGTTTAATTAATCACTTCGGCTAGACTAATTTTTCTATGTAATGTCTCAGCGAGTCTGCAGAGTCTTGTCGAAGGCACATATGGCAATCTTATCGGTATAACTCGAGTTGTCGTGGAAGGGTCTTGGCGAATGTTTCATGTGTCGCCGACTGGTGGGTTTAAACAATCACTTCGGTCAAACAATAGTTTATCAATATGAAGTCCTGGCGAAGTCACAGAGTCTTGCCAAAAGGCAGTGTATCAAACATCTTGATGTGACCAGCAGGTAGTCAGGGTAAGGTCTGGGCGACAAAGGGGAGTCACGACGATTCGGGTGAATACTGATATAAGTTCTAAGTTTGACTAGAGGTCCCAGTGACTACACAAAGCTTCGCTGACAAAGGAATCTCGTCGGTATAATGTCTGGCCGAAAAACTACGGTCTTAGCGAAGGAAGATCTGAGCTTGCCGAGAAAGGAAGGAGTCACCATAAGGTCTTGGCGATGGTCTCGGCAAGAATAGAGATCTCGCGGAGAAGTCTTAGTGAAAGATGGAGGTTTGGGCGAAGCAAAGGGATATCGGTAGAGCTATGAGATCCCGCTGTGAGCTCTTGGCGACCAAGGCCTGTCCTACCAAAAGCGAAGGAGATTTTCTCGATGTGAGGGACAATACTGTCACATCGACAAGACACAGAATTAAGAGGGCCTCTCGGTAAAACATAGGGTGATCGACATGAGGTCTCGCTGACAATGAAAGGTCACAGTGAAGAGACCTCAGAAGGGATGGATTATCCCAGACTGCGATGCTAAGGCACGATTTCACCCAGACACTGAACCCACTAAGGATTTCAAAAAGTTTAAACCAAGGTAAGTTAGGGATGGGGCTCTTTCATGAATTTTCCTTGTATTCCGGGCCTGTTTTAAGACAGAATAACCAGATATGGCCCTGCCCTAGGTTTCAAACCTCACCATCTGCCAAAGTGCACAGGCAATTTCAGAATTTAGTTGTTTCGACTTGTTAAGTCACCGCTAGGGTTTACAAATTACTCACAAGCAAGATTCATCAGAATGCAGGTGGAAAAAAGAGCTCAAAACTCACCTGGGAGATGACAAAGGATACAATACAGAACAACCCTAGTGCAAAATAAACAAATAAACAGGAACTCAAATCCCACAAGCCCTCACAAAACCAACGTGCCATTCATAATTCAATTCAAAGCAGAGAAATCAGACACATACCATTAGAAAGCGGGAACTGATCTCAGAAGCAGCAAACGTGAAGCTCAATGGTGTCTGCAAATGCGAAGTAGGAACTGATCTCAAAAGGAAGGGCCAGAACACCAATACTGAAGCAAAAGAGGGTCCCTGCTTACAGCGGGGCGTGCGTGCGAAAAATTGCACAACAAGAACGACATTGGAGCGATGGCGGTCCATAAATCCACAACTCTTAGAAATTTTGAGTTTTTCAAAATTAAACACATGGAAGATGCATTAGAATGGTGCCTAGACCTATTCCTCAATGATTTGGCCCTTTTCGAAAAATGAAAAAATCCAAAAGGGGGAAGCAAGAGGGTCCATTTCCTTAAAAATGGCATTGAGCACATGGAAACCCACGGATAGCAATGGAGGGACGGCGGCCCTCAAGGAAGTTCCCACGGATGGTGATAGAGGGATGGAGGTCCACAAGGAAGTTCCCACGGATAGCGACAGAGGGACAATGACCCACAAAGGAATTCCTGCAACTTCACAAAACTTAGTAAATTTGAGATTTTTCCATTTTAGCACATGGGAAAATGGGTAGAAAGAGTGCCAAGACATACTTCCTTAAGATTTGACTCATTTTGAAAAATGCAGAAATTTGGAATGCGGGAGTCGGAGGGTTTGCTACCCTTTTGTAATGGCATTGCTCAAATGGACTTCTATGGACGGACTTCCGTAGTGAAATTTTTGTAATGTCTAAACACATGGAAATTTTTATGTAAACCCCTTTAGGCTTGTGAAGACACTCATTTTATGGGCCGTAGATGATGAAAAATTGAAGTTTGCACCATTTTTGGAAATGTGGAGATTTGGAAGGGGGAAGACATGGTGACCCGAATACGGTGACCCACAAAGAAATTCCTACGGACAGTGATGGAGGGAAAGCGACCCGTAAGGAAGTTCCCATGAACAACGACAAAGAGATGGTGACTCACAAAGGAATTCTCACGGACGGCGATGGAGAGATGGTGGCCCACAAGGAAATTTCTGCAACTTCAAAAAACTCAACAAAACCTTGGAAGTTCATTTAGGCATCACAAAAACATCCCAAATCCATAGGCAACTTGTCCCCAAAGTCAAAAAAATGAACAAAAGCGAAGAAAGCGAGCAGGGACCTAGTCAACAGGAGCAAGGAAAAAAGCGGAAAAAAGAAGGGGGGACTTTGTTTCTCTCTTAGATTCAAATGCCTCAAGTAAAATGAAGGGCAGGGAGCAGTGTTTATAGGTCAATTTCCATTAATGGCATGCATTGATTTCTTGGTACGAAAAACTCGAGTTAGGTGAGATGGAGAAACCCAAGCTCGTTTGGATGCTTGGTCAAGGCTCAGACAAAGAAACTAAGTGCAGAGCCCACCATGTGAGCAGAAATTGGGCTCCAGTCACTACTCAACAGTGAAACACGACCGAAAACCCACATGAGGCGACCCGTAGATGCATGTCTGTGAGGCTTGAGGGATGTGGAGAAAAAGGTAGATGCGGGATTTTCCATGCGGGCGGACGTTAAAGCCCGACTGTTGGTGAGCAGTGAAATGACAATGTCAAACCACAAGAGGAAACCCACACATGTGGGCTCGCGAGGCTCAACAGACATCAGAGCAAAAAGAAAAAGGAAATCCCCAAGGCCAAGCCCGTAAGGAAAAAGACAGTGAAATTTTGATGGGTGAATTTGGCCAAAGGGAATCTCATCATTTTAAGGCATGCGACCCACTTGGACTCTAGAACAGGGGCACGCAAAGTGAGGCAAGAGAAAAAATAGCCCATCGAGAGAAAAAATGATCCGTTATGAGCGAAAAAGAGGGGGTCCCTGCCTTGGGTGAGGCATGTGTGAAAAACATGCACAACACAAGGGTGCTCTTTCTTCTGAAATGAAGTTACTTGTAGAGAAAACTATGTTATGACACCGAAGACTTGGCCACATTGGAGAAAAGGGTCTAAGGACCTTGAAAAATAAAAACCTTGTTGAAGGTTTGTCTGATTGTAATCTTGAATTTGATTTCTGTGAGCATTACATTTATGGAAAATAAAACTATGTTTAGTTTTACTTGAGTTCTCATAAATATTTTGGTGTATTGGATCTTATTCATTATAATGTGTTTGGTCCTATAGATATTCCTTCAATTGGTAAATCCACATATTATGTTTTATTTGTTGATGATTATAGTACAAGGACATGGCTATATTTTATAAAGAGTAAATTTGAAGTTTTCATTCGATTTTAAGAATTTAAAGCAATGGTTGAGTTGCAGAATGGAAAGAAAATAAAATGTTTGAGGACTGATAATAGCAGTGAATTTCACTCTAATGATTTTGATATATTCTATAAATATTGTGGTATTCATAGACAAAAGACAACTCCATATTCTCCACAAAAAATGGAGTTGCAGAAAGAATGAACAAGACACTGATTGAGAAGGCTAGGAGTATGTTGAGTGATGCTAGTTTAGAACAAAGATTTTGGGATGAAGTTGTTACCACTACTTGTTACCTGATTAACGGGTCTCCTACATCATCTCTTGTTGATAAGACACCTATAGAGGCATGGTCGGGTCACAAGCCTTCATTAATACATCTTAGATTTTTTGGTTGTGAAGCATATTCACATGTGCCAAAGGAGAAGTGAACAAAGTTGGAGAACAAGGCTATGAAATGTATCTTCATCAAATGTAGTTATGGTGTGAAAGGATACAAGCTTTGCAATCCTATTGCATAGAAGGTAATACATAGTAGAAGTGTTATTTTTAGAGAAACTAAGCCTTCTTATATTACATTGCAGCCAGAAAAAATTAAACAGGAAGATGTGATTCAATTTCCTTCTACACCTGAGAAAGTTGAATCGAGGCCTATGCATAGAAAAGAAGTTGAGGAGAGCTCATCTAGCTCTGAATCTTCAAAAGAGGAGGAAGAACCTCCAACTCAGCTTGTTCGTAGGTCTACAAGGCATAGAAAAGCACCTAAAAGGTATTCATCTGATGATTGGAGATGTATTTTTTCTTTGAATACTAACATAGATAAACCCAAATCAGTAGAAGAGGCATTAGGTATGAATGATGCAGAATCTTGGAAGATTGTTATGGATGAAGAAATGGCAGCTTTGAAAATGAATGATACATGGGATCTTGTACCATTTCCTGAAGGAAAAAAACCTATTGGTTGCAAATGGGTGTTCAAGAAAAATATTGGTTCAGATGAAGTATTGAGAAATACAAAGCAAGGTTGATTGTAAAAGGTTACTCTCAAGTTGAGGGTGTTGATTATGGTGAGATGTTTTCTCCTATTGCAAAAATGACAGCCATTAGATTTTTGCTTTCTATTGTTGTTGCTTATGATTTAGAGGTTGAGCAAATGGATGCGAAAACTACTTTCCTTCATGGTGACTTAGAGGAGGATATTTATATGACACAACCAGAGCACTACGTGGTGAAAGGTAAAATTAAATTACTTTGAAAATTGAAGAAATATTAGTATGGTTTAAAACAGAGTCCTAGGATTGGTACCAAAAATTTGATACATATGTGTTGAGTTTGGGATTTGAGCATTGTAAATCATATCACTATGTTTATTGTAAACTTGATGGTGATCATTTCTTATTTATTGCATTATATGTTGATGATATGTTATTTATTGGTAGAGGGAAGCATATGATTTTAGAACTGAAATCTCAACTTCGTACTAAATTTGAAATGACAGATTTTGGTGTATCTAAACACATTCTTGGGATGGAAATTAAAAGAGATGGAGTGAATAGAAAGCTATGGCTTGTCCAAACTAAGTATGTCAACTCAATTTTATAGAGGTTTGATATGAAAGCTTGTAGACCATTGTGTGTTCATGTTTCAGTTGGAACAAAGTTATCTATTTCAGATTGTCCAACATCTCCATCAGATATTGAAGACATGAGTAGAGTGCCTTACCAAAGTGCAGTTGGAAGTTTGATGTATGCTATGGTTTGTACTAGACCAGACATTGCCCAAGCAATAGGATTTCTTTCCAGATATATGTCTAATCTTGGTAGAGTTCATTGGGATGTAGTTTAAAGAGTCTTTAGATATTTGCATGGTACCTCATATTATTCCTTATGTTATCATAGTAATATGATTGAAGATGAGATTTCCCTTGATATTCATGGTTATGTGGATTCAGACTGGGTAGGTGATCTTGACAGCAAAAGATCCACCAGTGCTTATGTGTTTACTTTATTTGGTGGTGCAATTAGTTGGATGAGTAAGTGGCAGGTTATGGTTGCTTTGTCCACTATTGGAGTAGAGTATATCGAAGCTACTCATGCTTGTAAATAATTCATTTGGATTAAGAGACTGTGTTCAGATATTGGAATAAAACAAGGTGCAGTGACAATTTATTGCGACATTCAGAGTGTGATATGTCTAGCTAGGAACCTGGCATTTCATGCAAAGACCAAGTACATTGATGTATAGTATCATTTTGTTAGAGATATGGTCGAAGATGGTAGGGTGAAGTTGGTTAAGGTAGAGACTTTGATGAATGTTGTTGATTCTTTAACTAATCATGTGAGCACAAAGAAGTTCAAATGGTGTTCAGAGACTATGGGCCTTTCATCCCCTAGTAATTAAGAGATGATAAGGACACCCTTTCGTTTTCCTTGCAAGGTGTTCAAAAGGTGGGAGATTTGTTGAGAAAATGTGTCTCAATCTTGAAATTACATAAGGTACTATTGATACACAAGGTAATGTTCAGTCGACAATGATGGGGGGGTTTGTGAGGGGGATTCCCCCCCATGAGGGGTCTAAGGGGATCATCCCCTCAGTTGGGGCCCAGGGGTAGCACACTCTGACAAGGGATTGAGGGCGATTCCCTTGAAAGGAAAATTTTATTTATATTTTATTATTTTAAATCTGATTGTTCATCATTATATCTCATATCCGACGTTGGACATTTTATTAGCTCAACTTTACCTAGAAGGCAGCCCTATTTTATGAGGGCATTGCATTATAGTTGGGTATTGTAATGTATTCTAAGAGTCTGATAGTGGTTGTGTTGCCTTTGGATCTCTAAGTTGTGATACTTCTGTGAGAAGCTTTCTCTACAAGTATATTGTAATCTTTATGATTTTTGAATAATATATTGGGCGGATTTTGGAGTGTGTGGTTTTTCTCTTGAAAGGGTTTTACCTACATAAATCACTGTGTGTGTGGTATGCATGATATTTATGTCCACTTTTGTTTAAGCTTTTGTAATTGTTAAAGATATGTAAAACTTTTTGCATTATTCTCCTCTCAAGATTAGTTGTAGGAAGTTGTTCCGCTACCTAAGCTTCCTTACACTTTCCACATATCTCTGTTGTCTTCTTTGGATAGTATGATTAATCCAAATGGGCATAGCAACAGATGCTTCTCTAAGGGGAGAAGAAAGGATTTCAATATTGTGGGAGCCTTCTGCATCATCTTGTTCAGTCTCCCTCTGCTCAGTTTCATCTCTTACCTCTTCTTCTTCATTGATTCTTTCCTAATGAATCTCTTCTTCTTCATGAGTTTTCTCATCATGGACCCATTTTGGTTGGTCCAATTTGTGCTCATCATGCTCTTCTATTAAATTTTCCTCAATGGGAATCTCCTTAGCATGAACCTCATCTTCAACAGGAGGTTCTCTTTGTGCTTCCTCTTCATTACGAAGCTCAATTTCTATCTCTCCTTCTTGTACAAATTCTTCTTTAATAGCCTTAGCAGGAATTTCTTCCTCTCTAGATGGTGGTTCTTCTTTAGAAAGAAGAGGAGGAGAAGGAGGTGGATATGGAGGTGGAGATGGAGCTTTTTCATGTGGTGATGGAGGAGGAAAAGTAAGGGGGATTCATGTGGAGCAGAGGAGGAGTATGTTTGTTGAGCTTCTCTGGTTCTCTTTTTCCTTACCAGAGTTTCTCCCTCCTCAACTTCTTCCTCACTTGTACCAACAGTTATCGGTTCCTTTTCCTTTCTATCCTTCCTTGCTACCTTGGGAGGTGACCTTCCTGTAGTTTCTTTCGTAGGAGAAGCAGTAGCAACAAGCGATCCTTCTCCTATTTTGGCCTTTCCAACTACTTTGGAAGGTTCTAACAACTTCATCATTGGGAAAGGATGTCGAAGCCATTTGAGAGAATGGGCCATGACACCTCGTGCCCTCATCTGGATGTCATCATTTTCATCTAAAAAATAATCTTCATTGAAGATTGGTTGCTTATACACTTGTTGCTTGTGGTGGATGGGATTAAGGACCGTCCCATCTTCCTTCACTTATTTGGAAACATGAGCTTCTATGTAGGATTTGATTAATGGTACTATCAACCAATAGTAATCTTTCATTCACACTTCAAATCCTCATAGTTCACCCAATGGTCTTTAATCTTAGGCTCATGAATAAATAAGGATCCTATCACCTTTCCAATCTTTCCAATTGGATTGAACCGGTGTTGAGCATCATTATACAACAAAAAATTATATTTTGACAGCTCTACATCAGTACCCTTCACATTTTGCATGTTTTCACTAGAATATATCCCCTTTTTGATGGGTAAGTTGTACCTAGATTTATGTTTTCTTGCTATCAAGTGGTGAATTTTGGTCACCTATCTACAAACCTCCAACATGATCATTTTGTTTAAGGGGTACCTTAGGAGCTTATATGGCATCTTATGGAAACCTACCACTCAGATTTATGTAAAATTTTTGAACTAGATATACCTATTTCCCCAACTTTTCAATGCTTCCATGGCTTCATTGGAGATCCTTCTAGATAAATCTCCCTCCAATCCTTTGATCACAACATAAATGAATTTGACATTGACAACATAGAAATGTGTATAAATATCCTCCAACTTCAGTTGAGGATAATGTACATAAATGGTAACTTCTTTGATTTTGAAGGAACACACTTTGTCGAGTCCCAGGAAGGAGGCTTGAGATGGTAACAAATAAACCAAGTATAAGGTCATGTAGAATTTTTTTGTTGCAAGAACATTCTTCAACTTCCAATGAATAGTGTTACTTATAAGAGTGGCCCATTCAATTTTGTCTTTCCTAGATTCATTAATGGCCATGATGAACTGGACCACCCATGGATAAAAATCCCTAGCATGGGGATATCCAAATTCCTTAGTCAATAGGATAATCAGGTCCTTGATGTCTTCTTTGAACTCACTTCTATGTTGCAACCTAACCATCTTGAGGGATTCTTTCCTTGGGGTAACCAGCATCTAATTGTTAATATAAGTGAGGTTATTTTCCTCATTGTCATCGAAGTACTTGATTGACTTCTTCAAATCAATTACCTCGTATTGAGGGAAGATAGGAATAGTGAAGATCTTATCAATCATATATGGGCTCACATCAAGTGCCACTTATCCTAATGACCCCTTCACCTTCCTAGTTTGTTGATTGTAGTAATGGGAACATGTCAAGACTAGCTCTAGAGATTGAATAGTCACCAAGAAGGAAGCAACTTGTACCAATCCAGAGTTCACTATTGTTGTAGCATTACATGTTCTCGTTTCTTCATCATTTATTCTCCTCTTGAACTCCTCTATGTCAACATGACTAAGGTCAATGTCTCCAATTTTTGTGTATAGAGAGAACATCTTCGATGTTGGATGATATCATTTATACAGGTTCCTCATCTCTATAGGATCCCTTGGTGGCATATCTCCTGCATATAAAAACATCATGTGTTACCATTCATTTTCCTTAGAAGAAAGAAAACCTTCAAAAAATAAGTGATATTAGTTTAGATATATCCCACATTGTAAAATAACAACTTGTTTTTAAAAGAAAGCAAGAAGCCAAACAATCTTTTGGGGGTTAGGCCTTGAGCCTCCATTTTACATCATACCAAGTGGTTACAACATTCTTTAAGAGTTTAATTTTCATGTTTTGGTCCATCAATAATTAAGGATTAGGTCTACCACATCCCTCTTATCAAATGGTTCAAATATCCTTCATTAGTCTAAGTCATTTTTTTGGTCCTTAGGAGATTGAGAATCAATTTTACCTTGTGTCTCTTTTTTCTAACAAGATCATCACCTAAGAAACATTTCCAACTAGCAACATTTGAAGCTTATTTTGGGAGTCAGATTCATCATTTACTTCTTGTTTGTCATACTTTGATGAGTTTAAGCGGTAAGGTCGATCAACAAACTATGAAAACTTTTGAGGTCGTTGGGAGTTAGGAGTCGTACCTACCATTTAATATTTATCATTATGAGTTTTAATAGCGCTTGGTAAGGTGAATCCTCAAGGAACAATATTAAAAAAATCATTATTTTTAACTTTGTTCAAATTTTCAAAGATCGCTAAAATTATACTCTCCAAAATCATTCATTTTATTAAGGAAAAGGTGACTTTTCACTATGGTTTTGGGTGTCAGAGATCAAGCTTTCAAAATTTCTTCTACCTCAATAAGAAAATATCCAAATGATATGCTTGATTGGCAATGCCTGATTGTCTCTTAATAACAAGAAACTTTTCTAAGTCTTTGTATAAGATATCAAGGATCGGGGATCATGGATGCCAATTACCTTCTGCCTCAATAAGAAGCTATGTAATTGGTATTCCCAATCAGTGATACCAAAAAGGGGGTTCTCAAAGTAAGGATTTTTACTGTCTTTAAATCGGATTTCGAGGGTCGAAGTTTCATGATTACACTTATTCAGTTGTTTAATAGGGTACATAATTGAAACCTGAAATCTGAATCTTTTGGCCATCGAGACTTGTGATTATTTGGAAAAGACTGTGGATTGGGGATCAGACATTTATTGTATCACTTGTCATATCATCAGCTTAACGAGTAAGCCAAACATCTAATACCATACACCTGAAAGGTTGGTTCAAAAAATGCTAATGAAAAAGACCTCAGCAAGGTTGAGGCTCAATGCGCGATCTGATGATGTCATAAATTTCCTCGATCAACACATTGGGAGGAAAGACCAATATGGGAGAGAGGAAAAAAAATTGAAAGAGAGAAATGTAAAACAAAGAAGGAAACAACAACTAAACAAACAAAAGTGAATGAAACTCAGGACGATTGAAAACACACAACACAAGCCACGAAGGAAAACACATCAGCAAAACCCAAGAAACTATGATCAAGCAACAAGAAAAAGATAGAAGGTTTGATTTGACCTAATTAGTCAATCGGACACTCGGATCAAAAGTTATGGCCCCGTGAAGTTGCCCCACTAAAAAGTAAATTTCATCAAAATATCTTCCTAGACAAGAAATCAAGTGGCAAGACTTTTGGTGCCAAAACAAAAGGGGAAGTTACACTTTATAGAACATTCTAGGGGGATTATAGGGTAAAATAAAAAAGGGATAAGTGGGGGTTGTAGAAGGTGGCTCCATTAGTGTTGATTGTGGCTCTGAATAATTTTAATTTTTTTTCAGAGTGGATTTTGTTGTAATGAGTCAAGCCTATGAGGTTGTAGCATTGTAAGTTCTGAATCTATAATTTCATTTTTTGAAATAATTGAAAATGAGTTATTTTCTTTCTTGCGTCTTCTATTTTGGTATCTATTGTTGTGATTTGTGAAGGTTTAGGGTAGTGTGGCCCTCATCAAGTCGTGCCAAAGTAGGTTTTCTTGAGTGTATAAATAGATCCTCGAACGTGAGGTAGTTTGAACCAAGACTTGTGGTTGTGGGTTACTAAGAAAGGTGATCAGAATGCCTCCGTGAAGAAATCGTGGTGGTGGAAGGAATGTTATTGTACTAGAAGAGGATTTTTGAGCCCTGCAGAGACAAGTTCAATCACTGCAAGAGGAGTTGTGTTGAGGGTTTGAGCCAAGAAGAGGAGATGAAAGTGAAGATGAAGCTAAAAATGAGGAATAGTTTGAAGAAGAACAATATGCAGTAGATCGGCCAGAGCAAGTCAGATTATTTAAGGCCATCTCTAAGATTGGGAAAAGGTCAAAGATCGATGTTTCTACATTTTCTAGAAACCTTAACCTAGAAGAGTTGATTGATTCTATCAACAATATGGAGTACTTTGAGTATGAGGAGGTGGAAGATTCTGAGAGGGTCAAATTTGCAAAGACCAAGCTAAAGGTTCATGTGAGTATTTGGTGGAAAGAGGTACAACTAGAAAGAAATCAAAGAGGAAAAGAGAAAATAACAAGCTGGGATCATATGGTGGACAAATTAAAAAGATAGTTCATTCTTGTGGATTATGAGCTAGATTTGTTGAAGAAGATGCAAGGGTTGAGACAAATGGGAAAATCATTCAAGGAGTATATAGAATAATTCTACCGTGTCTTGATCAGGACAGACCATTTTGAGGCCAATAAGGAGAAAGTTGCTCATTACATAAATGGGTTGAAGCCGAGTATTCAAGAAGAGTTGGGTCTAGTAAGAATGTCTACCATTGAAGATGCATATAATTTTTCTTTGAAGGTAGAAGAAAAGTTGAATAGAAGGTTTGAAAGAAAGCAAAGAGATGGGGGTTGTGGTGGAAATACTAGTGGGTGGTCATATGGAGGTCAAAATGAAGACAAAAATAAGGGTGAAGGATCCAGTAGCAACCAAAACCAGAAAGGAGATAACACCTACCATCCTCGTGATTAGAATAATGGAGACCAAAGAGGAAGAGGAAGATCTGGACAAGGACTAGGAAGAGGAGGCTTTTGTGGAACCTATTTCGAGTGTGGAGAAGGACATAGAGCCTATGAGTGTCGTCAACATCAAGGAAGGACCAATAGAAGACTTGAGGGTAATGCATGAGTTGCACATGTAGATGAAGATGTTGAGTCTTCACATTCTGAGGATGTAGAAAGAGGAGAGGTTCTTATTACTAGAAGAGTCTTGTTGAATGAGCAGAAAGAACCAACTCAAAGGAAGAATTTTTTTGCACTAGATGTAAGTGTGAAGGTAAAGCTTACAATTTTATTATTAATGGAGGTAGTACTGATAACCTTGTTTCAGAAGAGATGATCAGTAAGTTGTGGTTGGAGAGAAGAAGGAATCTAAATCCATATTGGATTTCTTGGTTGCAGAAGGACCATAAAGCTTTGGTAAATGAACAATTTGTGGTAAAGTTCAAGATTGGAAATTACCATGATGAAGTATTGTGTGATATGACCCCTATGGATGTTTGTCATATGTTGTTAGGAAAATTTTGGTAGTTTGATCGGTGAGTAGTACATGATGGACATGCCAACACCTATTCTTTGACAAAGGATGGAGTCCTTCATAAGTTGAAGCCCTTGAAAGAGGTAGAGGAAAAGGTACGTAGTAATGCAAGAATTTTTTTGGTTGATGGAAGAAAGTTTCTAGAAGGTATGAGGCATGAGCATATGTCTTTTGAATTGATCCCTAGTGTTGATAAAGAAGATACTAATGAGGTACATGTAGAGGTTTCAGATATGTTGAATGCATTTCAAGATATTGTTTTTGATAACGTACCTAAATGTTTTCCTCTAGTAAGAAATATTAGTCATCAAATGGACCTGATTCCTAGAGCTAGTTTTCCAAATAAGGTATCCCATCGTATGACTCCAGCAGAGAGTGAAGAGTTGAACAAACAAGTGTAAGAGTTGTTGTGGAAGAGATTGACCAGAGAGAGTTTGAGTCCATGTGTAGTACCTGCAATACTAGCACCAAAGAAGGATGGGGAGTGGCAGATGTGTACAGTTTCTAGAGCCATCAACAAGATCACCATCAAGTATAGATTTCCCTTGCCAAGAATGGATAACATTATGGATTTTTTGAGTGGATTTGAGTACTTCACAAAGATAGATTTGAAGAGTGGATATCACCAGATCTAGATTAGAGAAGGAGATGAATGGAAGACAACCTTCAAAACCATGGAGGGCGTGTACGAGTGGTTAGTCATGCCTTTTGGGCTAACCAATGCACCAAGCACATTTATGTGGCTTATGAATGAGGTATTGAAAGAATTTTTAGGAAAAAAAATTATTTTTTATTTGGATGATATTTTGATTTTTAGTAAGACATTGGAGGAGCACTTGATGCATATCCAAAGAGTTTTTGAGAAGTTAAGGGAGGAGAAGTTGTTGATTAATTTGAAGAAATGTAGTTTTGTGAAAATGGAGTTGGTGTATCTAGGATTTTTTGTCTCAATAGAGGGTTTTAAAATGGATCCAGAGAAGGTGAGATTTATCATTGAATGGCCTACCTCAAGGATTGTTACAGAGGTAAGATCATTTCATGGTCTAGCAAGTTTTTACAAAAAGTTTATTAAGAATTTCACTAGTGTTTGTGCACCTCTAACTGAAGCAATGAGAGGGGATAGAAAGGACTTTAAATAGACTATAGGAGCAAAAAATAGTTTTGATCTATTGAAGAAGTCACAAAGCAACCTATTTTGGCACTTCTAGATTTCAATAAGGTCTTTCAGGTAGATTGTGATGCTAGTGGCACTACCATAGGAGTTGTTTTGAGTCAAGAAGGTTAAGCCTATTGCCTAGCTTAGTGAGAAGTTGAATGACCCTAAGAAGAAATATTTTGTCTATGATCAAGAGTTTTATACTATAGTTCATGATCTGAATAAATGAAGACACTATTTGTTTCCAAGAGATTTTTTTTATATACTGATCACCAGGCTTTGCAATATCTCAATAGTCAAGGAAAGTTAAATCAAAGGCACTTAAAATGGGTTGAGTTTTTGCAGAGCTATACTTTTGTTTTGAAGCACAGTAGTGGAAGGTCAAAATGAGTTCTAGATGCCTTAAGTAGAAGGAAAGATTTATTGATAGGGATGAATATAGAGGTTGTTGGGTTCAATGAACTCAAAAGTTTGTATCCTGAAGGTCCAGACTTTGCAGAAGCTTGGAGGGATTGTTTGGAACCTGTTATTTTGGATAGGACAAGATGGTTGGATTTCTTAATCCAAGATGGGATGTTTTTTAGGGGAAGACAATTGTGCATTCCAAGGAGTTCTATGAGAGATAATCTAATCAAGGAGAAGCATAGTGGAGGATTGGTTGGACACTTCGGTTGAGATAAGACCATTGCTCTTGGTAGTGAGAATTATTACTGGCCACATTTACAACAAGATGTGAAGAAGTTTGTGTAGAGTTGTATAGTATGTCATATGGCGAAAGCAACAAGTCAGAATACTAGACTGTATTAGCCATTACATGTACCTGAGAGGCCATGGGAGGATATTAGTATGGATTTTGTTCTTGGCTTGCCAAGGAAGCACAAAGGGCATGATTCCATATTTATGGTGGTGGATAGATTTTCAAAGATGGCACATTTCATTCCACGTCATAAGACCAGTGATGTTGTTCATATTGTAGAGTTATTTTTTAGAGAGGTAGTGAGACTACATGGCCTACCGAAGAGTATAGTTTCAGACAGAGATACCAATTTTTTTGGTTATTTCTAGAGAACATTATGGGAGAAGTTGAAGATAGATTTGAAGTTTAGTTTTGCACACCATCCACAAACTGATGTACAAATAGAGGTGGTGAATAGGAGCTTGGGTAACCTACTAAGATGCTTAGTAGGAGATAATCCCAAGGATGGGATTTGATTATACTACAGGCATAATTTTCTCACAACAATTTTTTCAACAGGAATACTAGTAAATCACCATTCTAGATTGTGTATGGGAGTAATCCAAGAACTAATTTTGAGCTAAGAAAGATGGATAAGGGGGAGAAGAGTAATACTGAGGCTGACGATTTAGATGAGCACTTGAAGAATTTGCATGAAGAGGTGAAGAAACATATCAATAAGATGAACTCACAATATAAGGCTAAAGCAGATCAAAAAAGGAGGTATAAGGAGTTCTAGGTAGGAGATGAAGTCATGGTTCATTTGTGAAAGGAGAGGTTTCTAGTTGGTACATATAACAAGTTAAAGATGAAGAAGTTTGGACCATGCAAGATCTTGAAGAAGCATGATTCAGGAAGTGCATATGAGGTAGAGTTGTTTGGTGGAATTTATATTTCACCTATGTTTAACATCTCATATTTAACATAATATCATGAAGGAGGAATTGATGAAGAAATAATAGAAGCACAGTGGAATATTTCAGCACCTACTTCAGGAAAGGAGGAGATAGAAGAAATTTTGGATAGTTGTGTGGGTAGAAGCACAAGAAACAGGAAATATGCATAGTACTTGGTGAAATGGAGAGGGAGGCCTATTGAAGATTCATTGTGGTTGTCAAAGGCTGAGGTTAACCATCCTGGGTTCCCTCTAACTCCTGAGAAGTGACAGGGTCAATTTTCAAATTACCCTAGGTGTCTGATGCAAGAGCATCCAGTGGTGTAGGGCAATCTGGCATCACCCAAAAAAAATGTTTTTCCTTATCTTCTTTGGTTGTTTTGAGTCCCATTATGGAACTTAATGGGTTTAAGACAGTTATGAGTCAAAAAAGGAAAAAAAATGGTCACTTACTATTTTTAGTTAGTCAGTCTAAACAGGTTTGTATGGACCTAAAAATTTACCCCAAGGAGTGGAACTAAAAAACATTTTTGGTTGCAAAAGAATCGTCTCAATACCCTTCACGGTTTGGGAGATATTAAAGTTTTTGTCCCAAGAAGTTTCTCCAATGCAGCTTCAAATTCAACTATGAAAACCTTAGAGGCCCCAAAATAGAATGAAAATTGGACAAACCAAACTCTGATTGATTCAGTGTTGTAGATCTCTTTGAGAGATTTCCAATGATATGTTATAATATCCAATCGGACACCCAGATCAAAAGTTATGGCCCTGCAAAGTTGCCCCGCTAAAAAGTGAATTTCATCAAAATATCTTCCTAGACAAGAAATCAAATGGCAGGACTTTTGTGCCAAAATAAAAGAGAAAGTTACACTTTCTAGAGCATTTGAGGGCAGTTCTTGGGTAAAATAAAAAGGGATAATTGAGGGTTGTAGAAGGTGGCTCCATTAGTGCAGATTGTGGCTCCAAATAATAATTTTTCTTTTCAGAGTGGATTTTGTTGTAATGAATCAAGCCTATGAGGCTGTAGCATTGTAAGTTCTAAATTTTCAATTTCATTTTCTAAAAATAATTGAAAGTGAGTTATTTTATGTCTCGCATCTTCTGTGTTAGTATCTATTGTTGCAATTTGTTAAGGTTTAGGGTAGTGTGGCCCTCATCACCTTCAATCAATTTTTCCCAAATCTTCTTCATTTCTTCTTATATTACATTTTCTCTCAAATACCTTGAAATGATTTACTCTTGTAGACCTTCCCTTCCATAGTTCATATGGTGTTTTTTTATTGCTTACCTTGATTAGTGCTCGATTTAGAATGTACTTGTCATATGAACAACTTCTCTCCAAAAAATGTCTTATAGCTTGGACTCATTCAACATAGTTCTTACCATTCCTTGAACTATTAAATTCTTTCCCCCAACAACTCCATTTTGTTGTGGAGTCCTTGCAGTTGAACATTGTATTCTTATTCCATGTTGTTCATAGAATTATTTAAATTCCTTTGAATTGAATTCTCCTCCTCTATCAGATCTTAGAAATTTGATTCTTAGCCCCGTTCCATTCTCTAGTAAGGCCTTGAATTCCTTGAACTTTTCAAATGCTTCATATTTTTCCTTCAAAAACATAACCCAAGTCATCCTAGTATAATCATCAATTAACAACATAAAATAACTCTCACCTTGTAAGCTTTTTTTCCTTGTTGACCCACATAGATCAGTATGGATAAGTTCTAAAGGCTTTGATGTAGAGTACTCCTTTTATTTGAAGTGTTTCCTTGTTTTCTTACCAAGTTGACATTGTTTTTAAATATTGTTAGGATGCTTTGCAATCTTTAGCATTTCCCCATGGCTTTCTTATTTCTAATCTTCACAATATTTTCAAAGTTCAAGTGTCTCATCCTTCTATACCACAACTAACTCTCATCTTCTTTCCCTGTGTAACATCTTTCTCCTTTGATTTCACTAAGGATATAAATATTGTTCACAATTCTACTTGCATCTATGACTAGATTCCCTATGCTTTCTTATTTTATTTCACAACCATTAACATGAAATGTGAGAGTGTTCCCTTGGTCACAAATTTGACTCACACTTAGAAAATTTTGTTTCAAACCTTTGAAATATAACACATTTTCAATCTTTGTCTTCCCATTGTTGAGACTAAGAGTACCTTTTCCCATTATCCAGGTTTTGTGGCATTATCTCCAAAATTCATGGTTCCTTGATTTATTTCCTTCAAAGTGATGAACTTTCGTTTATCCCTTATATGGCTTGAACTACCATGGTCAATATACCACTGATTTCCCTCATTTTGGGCATGAAGGGTTTTTTGCACTAGCATGGATCTCTCCTTATTTTCTTGCTCTTGCTTCTTCTTCCACACCCTAGCAGGTTCTTATTTTTGTTTGTCATGAACACCCTCGTTTTTTCGTCTAAGAGGTTCCGAAAAATTGCTTCTATAAAAATGTGTGGTATGACCAAAATTGTTGCACTTGTAGCACATAATGTTTTAGTCCATTAGAGGAGAAAATGAGTTGTAGTTTCTCTTTAAGAAACCAAAATCATTTCTTGCATGAACTCTATAGTACATTGCTTTATGACCAAATTGATTACATGAAAATAAATAACCATAAAATGAATTTTGGAACTTGATCTTATGTGCTTTCCTCAAAGGAAAGAACTTTCTAAATTTTTCCTTGTCACCTTTTGGAGTACTTGAATTTTGTGGGACACGGTTCTTCTTCTTCTTGCTTATGGGACTTTTGAGAGAATCTACAAAGGTTTTTTTCTTTTCCTCATAAGCCTTCTTTGGAGGTTCTTCATGATCTTCTTTGTGATCTTCTTTATTAGGCATCATATTCTCTTCAAAACCAAGACTAGTCTTGATGAACGGTGAATTTTGGGCATTGATATTGTCCTCTAATATTTGTTCAATTGATCATTTGTCTTTTCCAATTTTTTCCTCGAGGAAACAATTTCACGGTCAAGTTTCTCACAATCCTCTACCTTTTTCTTTAGCTAATTTATTACCACCTCATCTTTCATCCTTTCTTCTTTAATTTGAATTTTTAGATTGATGATCATTTTCTCTAATTCTTCAATACTTTGTGATATTTTCACCTTAGAATCTTATTCTTCTTGAAGTTGTAGTTTTTTCTTTGAATTCTTCTTTCTAAGCCTCTTGATCTCATCTAGGGAACAAATGAGTTCTTCCTCCAAATCTACTTTGGAATCCCCTTCTCCTTCTAACTTCTCTACTTTTTCTTTGTCTTCACTTTTCAAGGCATCATCCTTTTTTTCTATTGTCATGAATAGAATCTCTTCTCTATTGATGTCCAAAATGCTTCCATTGCTCTCTTTGGATGAGCTACTATCTTCCTTGGAGTAGAGACTCTTCTTATTATTATGGAAGTACTTCTTCATTATGTGCTTTCCTCGTGCGTAATTCTTCTTGTGATGGTGATGTTTCCTTCATTTCATTTTTCCATAGTCTTCTTCCTCATCGCTACTTTCACTTCTAGCTTGTGGACACTTAGTAGCAAAATACTCTCTATCACCACAATTAAAAATTTTAAGTATACTTACCTTTGTGTTTGTTGAATCCTTTCTTGAGCTTTCTCACTAAGTGGGCTTCTTCTTTATCACTTGAATTATCACTTGATTCAGGTTCTTTATTCTTCATCTTTTTGCAATGCTTTGAAAGTAGCTTCACGATTTGATGTCTTCTCCTTATCAGTCCTCATTTCATATGTCATGACGATCCCATGAAATTTGTCCATCTTCAATGTATCTAAGTCCATAATTTCTTCAATAGCAAAAATTTTTGCATCAAATCTCAAAGGAAGAGATCTTAGTACCTTTTGCACGATCACACATTCTTCAATTTATTTACCAAGTCTTCGAATGGTATTTGACGATTTCATCCAAATGAAGGAGATAGGCTACAATTTTCTCTTTTTATTTCATCTTCAAGCTCTTGAATTATCTTCTATGGGTTTGGAGCTTTCCCTTATTAACCTTTTGATCACCTTCATAAGTATTTTAAATATTGTCACACATCTATTTTGTTGACCACAATTTATCACCTTTACAAATTCATATTCTAATACACCACATAGAATGGCATTCATATCTCTCACATTATTTTTGCTAGCTCTCTTTCTGGCTTGATCCATTGGTGGAGAAAATAGTGCAACATAACCATCCACTGCAAGTTTCCAAATATCAAATCCAAGTACCATAAGGTAGGTGTGCATCCCTACACTCCAAAATGCATAGTGTGTTTCATCGAACAATGGGACTCTATTTGAAGAGAAAAATTCTTGACATGCTATGTGTGCTTTTGATATCTACCTTCTAGTGGTTATGCTATCTCTAAAGGAACCTGCTCTAATACCAATTCATGAGAACATGCTTATACTAAGAGGGGGGTGAATTAATATAAGAAAATATTTTACTTTTCAAAACTTAATATCCATAGCAATATCACACATAAGATCAAACAATTATGGAACTCAAGAAGAACACAAGAGTTACATGGAAACCCTTTCAAGAAAAAACCACAGAAAAATATTGTTTATATTCAACTTCTCTTACAAACTTTGTAGGCACCAACCCACTAGAGACACCAATCCCCACCACTGAGCATCAACCCAACAAGAGACACCAATCTCTTCTAATGGGAGGCACCAACTTCCAAATGAATGTTATATTTTCATTATTGAGTATCATTGTTGCGATATGCATCACAAATCTACCTTAATATTTTCACAAAAAGTAGTTATAATTTGGCTCACAAATCTTCTATATTTTTTCTCTTAGATCTCCCACAAATCTGTTGTAATCTTCCTCTTGATCTGCTATAATTACTTCATAAAATCTTCCATAAAAATATTCTTCAAATCTTCTCATAAACTCCTTCCAATTTTCTTATAGATTCAATTTAGATATGCTCCTCAATCTACTTAAATAGGAAATATATTCAATAATTTATTTCTTTCAAAAATACTCCACAAAATCACTTTTTTATCTTCTTCAAAGGGAGCACTTCATGTAAGGATATGTCTTTTCCAACGGATGCAACTCTTTCCTTTATACATGCCTTTTCACCTCCAAATTTGGGCACTCCAATAGGGGTTAGACCCTATAAATAATGAATTAATTTAATATTTATTTTTTACAAGGAAATAGGCACCACTATGAGAGGGTTGTCCCTAGGAAATTAAAAAATAATTTAATTTTCCTCCTTTGACAGCAATGACAACAATTTCCAACATAGTATATCAAACATTCCCCTTGTAGATAATTGAGAGAGTTGGGAGGTTCTAAGGATAAGAAAGATCTATTCTCTAAAGATATTTTGACCATTTCACAAATTAAAATTTATAAGACTAAATTTAATTGTGGCTCAAAAGGTAAAGCAAGGGAAATTTTGTGTAAAGAAAAGATCAAGAATAAATGTTGGTTGGTAAATGAAAATTTTTGAGGGTGTTTTCCATTGCTACTATTGGTAGGGTGGATTCCCCTCCACCTCGGCCATGATTATCCTTTCATGGAATTTTTGGGGCTTGAATGCCCCTAACAAAAGACACTTAATCAAGCATCATTTACTTGTTCAAAAAGATGATGTGGTTTTGTTGTAGGGAATTAAGTTAAGTCAAGAAGGATTTTATTTGATTCAACAAAGTTGGCATTGAAGGAAATAGGAGTTTGTTGGGGGTTCCTAGAACCTTGAGTCATTTTGGAATTATTTTTTCTCCTCTATCCAATGAATTTTCCACTTAATGTTTTAGAAATAATCAACAACTTTGCAAGGTGAAAACATTTTCTTCCAATTTAATATTTTTGTTCAACATTTATGGTCTAATTGGCCCTCTTTCTAAGAAGATAGTAGGGGCTTTCAATACAATTACTACGAAAAAGTATAAAAAAGGAATTTCTAAGCTCAACCAATCATATATAAAAATGTTATTCTCTTAGAAACTTAAATTAGGGTGATTTGGAGCCAAAAATGAGAGATTTAATCTTATTAATAGGAAAGCAATGATATTGCAAATAAGTTGGATATGTTCTTATTGTCCAACTCATGACTTGGTAAAGATTAGATTTTGGAAAGTAAAAGTCTTCCCCTCTCAACATCAAATCATTTTCTTATTTATGCATCCATTCTTGGAGACTCCCCTCCTAAAAAGTGTTCATTTAAGTTTGAATCAATTTGTTTGAAAGAACCTAAAAATATATTTACATTATTTTTATTTGTTAAGTAATCATCTAAATGAAGTAAAACAACAAAAACTAAGGCATTTTCACACTAATTACCTAACAACAAGAGTTGGGACTGACTATAAACTAAAGATAAAGAAAAAAATATGACTAAAATGAAAACATGCACACACTAAGATATAAATAGAAAAGAAAAAAAGGGTTTAAATATACCTAAATAGAGTGATTACCACTCAAAAATGTCTTAGAACAATGTAGGGAAGCTCCAAGTCATAATTTAACAAATTCTAATGAAAACACCTCTATGAAACCTAGTGGTATGCCCAAGGGTATGACCTAGTCCTAAGGTTATAGCTTGGTCTTATGTGTCATAGAGACCCCAAAAAATTAAGAGATGTTCATAACAGTTTTCTAATCACTTCTTTATATGAATTGTTGAAAATGAAGGTGAAATTATAGCTTAAAACTTGTAAACCTATGTGACTGTAGATTTAATTAAGTGTTCTTTGTTACAATTCTTTGTGTATGATTAATCTGTTTAGATAAATTTTACCAATTGTAGAAAGAGACAAAAGATTGTAGAAGAATGAGACAAGAAGATAGAAGTGACACAACATATACGTGGAGAAACCCTTTCAGGAAAAAACTCTACTACCAGAATCAATTGTGCTTGTATTATTTAACCTTAGAACAAGATTACAATAATACTATATCAATCCTTGATTGATATGCATCCTTGCCTTCAAAAAATCCTTCTTCACAATCTGCACAAAACTCTCATGCACTTTCTGCAACACAAGCTATCCATGCATTCCATGTGACCAAGCATGAATCCACACATCCCATGCCATGCTTCAAACCCTCACACATGCACAAGCTATACCTGCTAACCTCCAATAAACTCTTATGCAATTGCTACAATAAATAGATAATTAATGAGCATGCAAACTCATAAGAGTTATCAAATACAAGACCATAAAGCTCTTCTCAAAAATCTATGCCTAGATTGTGCAAGTAGAGTTCCAAACTATAACATGAAGTCAAAACCAAAGTTTCCTCAATTTAGGCATCCCAAACTAAATACTTAACTAATTTTTGGTCAAGAAAATATTGTGCAAGCATCACCTCAAAGTTGGCGCCCAAGAATGGGCCCACTTAACTAAGCCATGTAAATATCCTCTCATGCAAAAGGTGTTAACTCAAAGATGCCAACTTGGACGCCCAAGGTTGGTCCAAGTAAATCTTAGTTAATTGAAACATATCTCTCCACCAATTCATGCAAACATTATACATGATTGATCATCCTCACTTAACTGAATGTATCCACCTGTTATCTGTCATGCAACTGAAGACATTAGTCATGCAACTCAAGTCAACTGAAGTCAACTAGCATTCAACTCAAACTAACTACATGCAATTGAAGATAATTGAACTGAACTAAACTCCACTCATGTAAATATCAATCCCTAATTTGTAGGATCTTTACATGCATTACTGAAGTGTTAGCAATCCTCCAAATGGTTAACTTAAGCAAGGTGGGTTCCACTTTCCATGTGGGCGCCCCATGTGCTCCTATTTTGTAGGATCTCTTCGTGGGCGTCCCCACATGTTCCTATCATTTAGGAATAATTACAAATATCAATTTTCATGTTCATTTCATTCGAACTTAATCTCTTTCTAATCCTAGTGTTGGGGAACACTTTCCAAGGACTTAGGAGATACATGAAATATGTTTAGGATTGCAATTAAATGGCATCCTATTCCCAACATTCTCCCACTTGACATTATACATTGCAATTATTCTAAACAAGGAATCATTATTATAAATCAAGTACAGGACTCAAGGCCAATGGCCTCCCTGCACCAAGAGAACTTATCTGCAACATTGATCAAAGTGTCAACTTTCTCAATCAATACCTTTCCCAAGTCTCTATAACCAAAGTATCATAGGTAGAACTTCATGCTATCAACATAACAACCTGAATCTACAAACAAGTCCTTATATATCCACCATCTTGCAAAATAAGACTTCAAGGTTATAACACACATAGACATGGGATAAAAAACCTCTAAAGTAACTCATTGTAATAAAGTGTAACTAGTCCAAGAGAGGTGCCCCTCTCATATAGAACACATATACCTTCTGGAGCTCCCACTGCACAGGTAATGTAAAATCTAAAAACAAGATCACAACATCAACAATTCCTCCTATAGCAATTCAGATAGAGGTTGTGGCTAACTCCTCTATCATAGTGGAAGCATACAATGATATGAAAAATACATCTCTCATAACACAAGAACCTTCAAGAAGAAGACAATATTCCCACAAAGAGAGAACCTCTAAATTAAACCATGTTCTTATACCACACTAACATGTGCCAAACTGTGTAAAGTAAGATCTCCTTCAACACTCCCAAATTGAAAGGATATCAACATCTAACCATTCAACTTATAATGAAACATGGCAGAACTTAGATGTAAACCTCTCACAGAAAGTAGATTAAACTTAGCCAAACATTCCCACAACAAAAGGGAATATTCCCAATGCCACTAACTATCTCTTGTACCTCTCCTACCTAAATCCTCAAAACTAACTCAAGTTCAAGATTGCAAGGAGAACAATGGAAATACATAAAATCATGCATCTACTTCTCAATAATCCCTTAGAACTCAATTTTCAAGACTAATGCATAAGAGAAGACAAGATACATATAAATAATGCATCTAATAATCAAGCGGGCAGTACCTCTTAGATCATTTACCTGCCGAGTAGACCAAGAGTGGGCTACAAGATTGTCCTGTGCATATAATACCAAGCAATATAGGCTTTCAATAAAGACAACCTTCTCATCAGGTCTATGATGGAATCACATCCATTTCCAGGTGTAGGCTCCTTAGTCTTTACTGTTGAATTTTTTTATAACAAGTAACCATTCCAACACATATCTCTTAACATAAGAAATATCTAGCCTAACCCAAATCTCTCTAGTATCCATGAGCACGCACTAATCAATCCATGCCAACTTCAAATGCAACCTGCATAATCATGAAGCTCCAAGCAAATGATTAATACTCAAAACCAAAAAGAACTACATCCTCTCCAAAGAAAGAACAATAACACCTTTACCAAAGACTCTAAGGGTCCTTCATGAAACAAGATTTTAAAATCTCTTCAAATTACATGAAGATAACCACATCCTACCAAAGCTCCCACTGAATTGTGATATCGAGCTATACATGGCAACAAGATAAACATCAAACCATCACTGTAAAAAAACTCCCACTGAAACATGTAACCAAGCTATCCATGACATCGTGATAACCATCTACTAAATGAAGATCATCTATGGCCTCAACACAATCAAAGAATCTTTTGTTAACAACACAGCTCCCAAAAGGTCAATAAAACCATAATCTCTAAACCAAGAAGATAAAACACACTTCTTTTACAAATTTGTAATAACTCAATAGTACAAGCTACCACTACAGCCAAAAAACCTTCAAACTTTTAAGAGAAAGATGTCCCAAACTCTACCCAACCATTAGCTCTGATACCAAATGTTGAAAATGAAGGTGAAATTGTAGCTTAAAACTTGTAAACTTATGTGACTGTAGATTTAATTAAGTTTTCTTTGTTACAATTCTTTGTGTATGATTAATCTGTTTAGATCAATTTTACCAATTGTAGAAAGAGACAAAATATTGTAGAAGAATGAGACAAAAGATTGTAGAAGAATGAGACAAGAAGTGACACAACATATATGTGGAGAAACCCTTTTGGTAAAAAACTCCACCACCAAAATCAATAGTGTTTGTATTATTCAACCTTAGAAAAAGATTACAATAATGCTATATCAATCCTTGATTGATATGCTTCCTTTCCTTCAACAATCCTTATTCACAACATGCACAAAACTCCCATACACTTTCTGTAGCACAAGCTATCCATGCATTCCATGTGACCAAGCATGAATCCACACATCACATGCCATGCTTCAAACCCTCACACATGCACAAGCTATACCTACTAACCTCCAATAAACTATGATGCAATTGCTGCAATAAATAGACAATTAATGAGCAAGTAAACTCATAATAGTTATCAAATACAAGAGCATAAAACTCCTCTCAAAAATATATGCCTAGATTGTGCAAGTAGAGTTCCACACTATAACATGAAGTCAAAACCAAAGTCTCCTCAATTTAGGTGCCCCAAACTAAACACTTAACTGATCATTGGTCAAGAAAATATCTTGCAAGCATCACCTCAAAGTTGGCACCCAAGAATGGGCCCACTTAACTGAGCCTTGTAAATATCTTATCATGCAAAAGGTGTTAACTCAAAGATGCCAACTTGGGCGCCCAAGGTGGGTCCAAGTCAATCTTAGTTAACTAAAACATATCTCTCCACCAATTCATGCAAACATTATGCATGATTGATCATCCCCACTTAACTGAATGTATCCACCTGTTATCTATCATGCAATTAAAGTCATTAGTCATGCAAGTCAAGCCAACTGAAGTCAACTAGCATTCAACTCAAACTAACTACATGCAATTGAAGATAACTGAACTGGACTGAACTAAACTAAACTAAATTGAGCTCCACTCATGTAAATATCAATCCCTAATTTGTAGGATCTTTACATGCATTACTCAAGTGTTATCAATCCTCCAAACACTTAACTTAAGCAAGGTGGGTTCCACCTTCCATGTGGGTGCCCCATGTGCTCTTGTTTTGTAGGAGCTCTTCTTGGGCGTCCCCACGTGTTCCTATCATTTAGGAATAAGTACAAATATCAATTTTCATGTTCATTTCATTTGAATTAAATCTCTTTCTAATCCTAGTGTTGGGGAACACTTTCCAAGGACTTAGGAGATACATGAAATATGTTTAGGATTGCAATTAAATGGCATCCTATTCCCAACATGGACACTTGTGAAGGAAAGGAGCAGAAGATGAGAAAAACAAAAAAATGTGTATATCAATCTTAAATATAATAAAAGGTTGATAAAAATAGAAAATGAGAATAATACATCTAATATAGATATTGATTCACCAAAAATATGGGTTGTATAGACTATCAAGAAGTTTACATTCAAAATTTGAATAAAATTGATGTAGTGACCTAGCCATCTAGTATATTTATGCCCAAGATTGCAACCGGGTCCTCTTCTTATGCCTTGAATTGTACCCTAGTCCAAGGGATGAATTGTTCCAATATGTTAGAATGTGTGAAAATTTATAGATAGCTTCATCTTCTCATTTCTAGCATACATTCATATTGACATTTGTAAAGGTTCCTTCCATATTACTTTCTTTTCAACTTGCAAACACAAAGCTTAAAGAGGAAACCATGCAAAAAAGAATGGTTAATGCGGTGTTTTCCTTGATTATTTCCCTTGTGGACCTTTAAGCACAAATCCACTTAACAAAAAATAATGTTAAAATATTAAAATTAAAATACATACTATGAAATAAAATTAATTATGAATATAGGTAAAGAAAACTATGTGTTACCGAAAAATGGAAATAAATAAGGAAATTAGACAAAATTAAGGTTGGGAAATCCAAAAGGCTATGTAAATAGAAAAAACTTAGGAAGGATGGAATGGATGCAAAGATGACTAAAATGGGAAGGAGAAAGAACAAGTTGATGGGGTTTGAAGAAAGAACAATCAAAAGCTAGATCATGCTAACTAGGGTTTTTAAAAGGAGAAAGAGGGAGTGGGAGATGGAAAGGAGGCACTAAATGTAAACACAAAGAAACAAAACTAACATAATTATGAGGGGGAATGAAATGGGAAATAGAAAAAACTAATTTGGAAAAGGATTGATGAGATTAAAATAGGAAATGAAAGTAAAACCTCAACTTGGGTTTTAGGTGGCTTAAAAGGAAGCAAGAAGAAAGTGGGAGATGGAAAAGAAAGGTAAAGTAAATGAGACTAAGGTAAATAGATGGAATGATGAGGGATGGAAAAGAGAAGGGATAATATAGATAGGGAAAGAAATGAAGTGAAATCTAAATGAAACTAACATATAACCTATCCCATATAGAGTAAAAACATGAAAAATAGTTACCTAGAATGAAGAGATTTGTTGTGGAAAGTCCTACAAAACTATAAGTTGTTGTAGACTCTAGGATGAAAATTAATACAATGGTGCAATATTAACACTAAAGCAAATGGCTCCAATAACACACAAGTAGAAACAATTTTTATGTTAAAAGGAGGGAGAGGAAGGCTTATTTTATAGATTTTGGAGGGAATTTAGGGAGAGAACATAATTTACACTGAGCATCTTGATCAAATAAACTTTGTATTTAATTTTGGTAGATGTTGAACAAAAACACTATTGTCCCTAAACACTCAAGGTTGCACAAATCTTGGAGTACCCAATTTTCAAGATAGGTTAAGGCAAAGGGGTCTATTCAAAGGTGGTGGTTATAGATTAAGGTAGGCTACCAGATGCAAGATTCTAGGAGCCAAAAGAGATGGTTTTCACTTAGGTTAGGAGATAGGACCTAATTACATAATTTGGTCAAGGATGTAAAAAGTGATTAAAGGTAGTTAGGAGAAATGGGTAAGGGAACATAAAGAAGAGGAAAACACTTAGGATGAAGAGGAGAAAAGAAAACCTATTAAATTAAAAAGGTGTCACCTAGAAAGGGGACAACATGAGAAAGATAGAACAAGGCTTAGGAAGAAGGGAAAATAGGTCAAAACATATGGTTTAAAACTCTCAAATGGAAAATAGACTAAAATGAATGCAAAACATAGTAAAAAAAAATTATGGAGTATGCAATTTACGTTATTATAGTGGATAAAGGATTCAAATTTAGAAGCTAGTTTCAAGAAATTGTGGTTTGAGGCTCTTAAGTGCAAGGGCACTAAAAATGTTTCTTCTTTCCAAAAAAATAATTTATATTAAGAAGTGTTTGAGAGATTGGAAGATTCAACATTTTAAGAATGTTTACTCAAATTAAATTAAATTGAATCAAAATTGGGATCTTTAATTAAATTGGTGCATTGTAAGGAGATGGATCATGATTCTTTTCTTTAGAATAAGTTGTTAATGGTTAGACTAAATAAACTTTAGTGGAGAAAACTTTTTTTGAATGAAAGAGTCTCAAGAAGTGTGGCTTACATGAGACTTGAATGCTATTTTTTCATAATTCCATGAGTTTATAGTAGTAACAAGATTTTTCCTCTATTTCCTTGAGAGGGGGGGTATTGTTGGAGTAGATTTTAGATATTGGAGTAGATGTCATTGACCCTTTTGAGGATCTTCTCAACACTAAAAATTCCTCAAATTTTGATAGATCAAACTATATATTTTCCTTCTTTTGTCTCCAAAGAGAAGAACGAGAATCTTGTGGCCCCTTTTTCAAAGAAGTGAGGTTCACCTTGTTTCAAGTGCAAAAAGATAAGGCCCCAAGCCCAAATGGTTTCACTACAATATTCTTTTAGCACTTTTGGCACATTGTGGGCAAGGAGGTTCATGTTGTTGTGGAGGATTCAAGGAAATCTAGGAATATGTGTTCTTTCAATATACTTTTGCGGCCTTGATCCTTAAATCCACTCCTCCCTCCACCATTGCAAATTTTAGACCTTTCTTCCCTTGAAATATTATTAATAAAATTATCTAAAAAACAATGGCTCTAAGGCTTTGTCACTTTTTCTTTCTCTTATTTAAGAAGAGTGGAGATGTTTTGTCCTATATAGAGCCATTATTGAAGGTATCATAATCTCCCATGAAACAAGTCACTCAATATTTTTGAATATAGAGAAAATCATGTTGATCAAGTTAGACATAAGCAAGGCTTATGATAGGGTAGATTGAAGATTCTTGATTAAAAAAATTGAAAAAACTTATTGTTTAGATTGGAGATAATGGATTTTCAGTTCTATTTTAGAACCCAAATACTCTATTCTCATTAGCATCCATATTGGTCTCTTTAAGCCCACAAGGGATCCTTGCCAAGGACATCCTTTGTATTCCTTTTCACCATAATGGTAAATGCCTTACACGAATCTTTTCAAGAAGTTCATTGGGGGATGGATTAAAAGGACTCAAAGTGCTTAAAGATATGGAAGCTTTTACTAATGACACTCTATTGCATAAATGCATAAGTTTAGTAGAAGCCAAGGAAGTGAAAAATCTTTTGACAATTTTCACTTCAGCCTCAAGCCAAACCATTAATGAACAAAAGTCTAATATCTTTCTTAATAACAATCTCCTTTGTTGCAAGGAAGGATTGCTCAATTTTTAGGTTTTCAAATTGGTTCTCTTCCAAGCAAATATTTAGGAGTTCTCATTTTTATAGGAGTCAAAAGATCCCTTTTCTAGAAAACTCTAGTGGATACCTTTCAAGTTAGGTTGAGTTCTTGGAAGGGTAAGTTTTATCCTTGTCTACTAGAATTTTGTTGATCAATTTAGTTTTAGCAACAATGCATATTTATCTTATGCCTACTCACAAGTTTCCAACAAGTATCATTAGAAGTTTGGAAAAGATAATGAGAAGGTTTCTTTGGCAAGGTTCTAAGGATCGAAGGAAAATTCCTCTCATTATTTGGGGCAAAGTTTGCTCCCCCAAAGAGAAAGGAGACATAGGTGTTACATGTTTAGAGAGAAAACTTTGCATTGACAACCAAGTTTATTTGGAGTTTGTGTTTTCAATCCTCAACCAAATGAAGACAATTGCTTAAGAAAAAATGGTTGGACTTTGATGATCACAATAGAATTCTACTATAGCAAATCCTTTGTAAGGGCCCCACATTTGGAACTATATGGAGTGAAGGCACATCATTACAAATCATCTCTTGGGAAAAAAAAAAAAAATTGTTGTTGTGACAAAAGAATCAACATCTCATTTCCTTACTCAATGCCCTTTCATAGTTAGATGTTGGACTTGGTTGTGTGCTAGAATGAATTGCCAAGAGCCTAGTTTGACACATTAGAACTTTATTGGGTATGGCCAATTTTGAAATCAAAAGCAACCTTCAATATCGAGTCATTATTCCTTCTATGGTCATTTGGTGTGTTTGGAAGGAGTGAAATAGGAGAGTTTTTCAAAACAAGTAAATATGATAGTTGAGGTTACTAATAAGATAGAGGTTGTTGTTTTGAAGGCTATCTAGTGAAGGAACAATTGCAACAAGGGAAGGTTACTAAGTGAGATGTTGAGATTGTTAATTTTTTGGGACTATTGAAGATTCCCCTTCCCAATGGATCTCAATTGTTAGCCTTTGCAGATTTCTTGAGATTTGTTGAGATGGATTCCCCTTGCCTCCCTCCATCTTTAAGTGTTTTTAAGATCAACTTTGATGATGCTTCTCAAGGAAATCTTGCTCTTTGTAGGGTAGGATGTGTCATCTAAAATAGCGTCGATTCTCTAATTTGAGCAACTTCTAAGAAATTGATTAATGAGACCAATAATGAAGCTAAGGCGGAAACAGTTGTGTTGAGCTTCCAAGTGGCCTCCCTATATGGTTTGAGAAGGTTAAGCATTAAGGAAGATTTGTTTATAATCATCAATGTGATCAACAAGCAACACTTCCCAAATTGGGAGAATGGGAGCATTTTCAAGTAAGTTTGGCTAGTGATACACTTTTGAACAAGTTTCCTTTGCTCATTGTTATAAAGAAATGAAAAAAATTGTAAATTTTTTGGCCAATTTTGGTATCGTTTCATAGGAGTTAGTCATTGATAACAATATAGATGATTGGGATGGTTTAGGGGAATTTAGTAACAATAAAACCCTTCATAAAAATTCAAAATGTTACTTTCTTATATTACACATACATGATATCCATTTCCTTTGTTGTTTTCATTTCATGTTATGATTGGCTACATAATTTCAAGGAAATTTCTCACGAAGTGACACACAAAGGTTTCAATTCATTTTTTCTATCTACAAGCATTTCCATAATAGACATCTATTGAGGCCTCATTTTTCTAATAGAAAAGTATTTTAGTTTGTAGGGATTCACAATAGGGATGGAGCTTCATTTCTTTCTACCTATGGAGAAAGAGGGAAATAGCTTTTTAGAGGCCTTGGCTAACTCTCAACTTCTATATTTTCATCATTCATGATGGAGTAATGAAGAATGCAATCAAAGAAATCCTTCGAGTAATGAAGAATGCAAACTCTAAGGTTGCTTCAATGTTCATATATAAGTTGTTATCCTTGGTTGATAATAAATTGGTAGTGAGGAAGATGATAGCTTGGTTTGTGAGAGCTAAGTTTTGTGGGGGTTTAGATGTGGCATTTGAGTACACAATGCAAAAGCTAGTGATGTCTTCACCTATCATTAGGGATGAGCTTCAAGGACATCTTAATGGCCTCTTTCCATGTGTTCAAAAAAAATCTTGGTTTTGGTGGAGCAAGTAGTGAAAATGTATACTTTGGTCATTGAAGGAGACATGGGAAGGACCTCAGAGATTTCAATATATCAGCTCTCATGAAGCCCTTTCTATCTCCTACACATGACTAAGAATGAGTGTCTAGAACATGGAAATTTGTGAAAATATTGATGTGGGTGGCAAGTGTTAGAGACTTCAAACCCAAGGGCCTTGAAGATGGAGCATCAAGCAATGGCAATGGATATGGCCTTCTAGATCAAGGAGTCACTGCCAATTGATTTAGTGTTAAGTTTCTTTTGTTTTCTTGTTTGAGATGTTCCCTTTTTGTGTTTCCTAGCTAGGGATTAGTCCATTATGGTCATTAAGTAATTCTTTGTTTAGCTTTGTATCTCAATGTGTATGGACAAAGGTTGTATTAATGTCATGTTTTGAGCCTAGTTCAAGCAAAATTGTGAATATGTACTATGTAACTGTTTGCTATCATAAGCTAATATAAAGGGAGAGGGACCCACTTCCCTTGCTTACTATCAGAAAAAAAGTATAGAACTAGGCAAAATTCACCTAATTAGAAAACACCATAGTTGCCGGGAGACACAGGGTATTGGTACTGGTATGGGGACAAGGACGTCAATCAAATTAGGGTACATGAGTTAAATGAATAAGGAGACAGCTATTTTATATGTAAATGATTCACCAGAAATTTTGGGTACGGGGACTGGTACGTTGTCTATGTTCCCATAATGGACAATCCCGGCAACTATAGAAAACACAAATACGGAAAGCAATAGGAATTATATTTTTATTACAACAAATAACAACTTCGGACATGAATAAAGTAATTAAGTTTACATCTTCGTATATAGAACCGGATTCTGGCTCAAAAGTTGTTTTACTTGGGCATGAGTAGAGTACATAAGTTTACAACTTGGTACATAGAACCAGATTCTGGCTCAAAATTGTTATGAAACTGAATCATAGAGCAGCAGAATCCATGTACTCCAACAATGAGGTGTGCCTTGGGTGATGTATGAAGAACCCCTCAATGCAAGAACAGGTTACATTTGTGATGTTTTGTGTCGACCTACATATATAACTCTCTAGAATTGAGAGTGGAGAAAATTATTGAAACTCCTTCATGGTCTACTCTATAGAATTATATTAACTATGTGTAAATTGCATAGCAAGTGACTCTTAGCAGAAATGTGATTCATCTCAAGAATCCAAAGAGCCAATGAACAAGTCTCTCTTAAAAAATGTCAATACCACGTAGCATGACAAAAATGTTTGACTGCTGTGCGAAATGCTTCAGCTTCATCCAGAACTGTTTTTTTCTAAGGCTAAGGAATTAGAAGGGAAAAACATAATTTATTATCAGATGCTTTAGGCACTCCACCTATTATTGTGTTCATTGTACTTCCAGTATCACTGGCGTATTTTGGTAACTTGTTGATAGTAATATGTTTTCAATTCATTAAATGACTAGCAGTTTCCACAAACGCTCATCTGTCACATTTTTTAATGACAGCCTACCCCTAGGTTTTGTATCTCATACTGCTTCAGGGAATTTCACCAACATACTAAAATGTAATTAAGAAAAAGTCAATCATAACACCCCCAATAAAATATCTTGCCACTATTTCCAGTCAACAACAAAGCAATAGGAACAATATACATATCGCAGTAACCTTTTTTTAAAAGGATAAAGAAAGGGTTTTGGAAGGGCCCCATAACCTTAAACAAAGTCTCAGAGATAGAACAGTAAATTCAAAGCTGGAATAAACATAAGACCAGGCCTTAAAACCAACATAGGCCAAAGATATCACAGTAATATGTGCCTAAAATGCTACTACATTTTTTAAGAACTACAATTAGCGACAGATATGAAATAACAGAAAATGATTCGATATTAACACTTCTATATTTGATTTTTTTACTAGAAGAATTCTCATATTTACATTATTTGCAGCTTTTATCCAGACATGTTAACATTGAACAATAAATACCATGGATCCCCATCTACAGTAAGCTCTTCAAAGTTTAATTGAAGGCTCTGAAAATAGGCAATCGTTTGAATTAAAATAGACAGGCAGACATTCAATTCAAATAAGCAATATAATTATTTCCCTGCAAAATTTAGTCTTTCATTTCTCCTCGAAAGTATCTCAGCAACCCAAGCCTTGCCAATATCAGTTTGAATCTTTCCTGCAAATTCATTGTGAACATAAGAAAATTCTGTATTGAAAGATGCTGAAATAATCAAAATGGGAAAAGGACAAAATCCTGTAAATTCTCTTCCTTGATGTGCATTTAATTGTTTTTGACATCTTAAGTGTTTCTTGAATCATCAGTCGAAAAATACTGTCCTGATTGGACTACTGGATCTGGGAATCCACGATATCATACTCATAGCAAAAACGAAAAAGAGTATACACCAATTATAGAAAGGCAAGAGAGTCTATACCTTTGATAGACTCAAAAAATTCATCCAAGGCTCTTCCATGATCTGCATGAAATTAAGTTGATTGTTAACAAAAGTTCTAAATTTGCATAAACTGTACTCTCATTTAACTCAAAGCTTCAATAAGTAGTATCAAGAGATAATTGTTTTCACCAACTCTGAGATTATTCTCAAACCCAATTTATTGGAGAATGTAATGATGAGTGCAAAGCAAATATTTAAGCTGGCAGCCTCAACATAAAGATTTGGGATGCATGCCATCATTTTACCAATCCATATGACATCCTCTCACGGTTGTTATGTTTGTTTTAAAAGCTAAAATCTTGTACATTTGAATGGCATGACCAACACATTTAAATTTTTCTTTTTTGAACTTAGCCAAAACAAAAGATGAATCAAAAGTTTGGATATGGAAGAAGGAAGCTTAGACAATCAACGTATTAGCTCAACAATCAAATTCATTCCTATTCTGCAGACACAGTATTCTGCAGAAGGAAGAATAATAACATTACTTGCTGATCCTTTGGTGTCCAAGGCCTCCCGGGCCCCTCTTCCAACTTTCCCTTCTGTGGAACCTTTGTTGCCTGGATCTGCTGTCGCTGCGCTGGCGGATCCTGCCTGTCCCACGCTGATTGACGCTGCTGATCCTTTAGTTGCCCCTGTTTCCTCTCCTATGCAGTTGGCTCCCTCTCTGTGTGGTGGCTCCTTGCCCGAGGTGGCTGTGATGGACCCACTCCTCTCGCCCCACTTGGTGGATTTCGATTCCAAGTCTTCCTGGTCTGTGGTGCCGAGGAAGAAGAAGGGACTGCCCAAATCCGTCGCTTCTTCGCGGCCTAGGGTTTCGGGTGTCAAACTAGTCCCCTCAGGTTCTGGGGTTGTCTAGTTCTTGTTTGCTGTTCTACAGCTGTTGGTCAGCTGTTTCTGTTTCTTTCCTAGTTCATGTTCTGTTTTGAACTACGCTTCTTTTTGGCCCTTTGGGTTTCTGTGTGAAGGGTACAGTACCCTGTAAATGCTGCTTATCTTATCAAAAACATTACTTGCAGTGGTGCACTTAAACATTGTCGCTATTCCTTCAGGCAAACACTATGATGAAAAATTTCTTAAGAAATGATGTTAAATGTGGACACACTGGATGCTCAATTTCATTTTGGTGATCAAGCCGTTGAGACAACCATCTTTAACAAGCAGAAGAAAATCTTCATATTGATTTGAGTATGATCAGGCCTTGTAGCTTTATCAAAGACAAAATCTGTAATGAACTCATATAATATCAAGTTAGTTATGAATGGTTTCCTTGTGAGATGCCATCAAAACCTATGCAATAACTTGTTCTATTCTATTTACTGTGTGAATATTCTCATATTCACTGTGTATGAACTTGACATGTCTGTGAGAAGTAGTACCAGACTTGGCAAGGACGTGTTTGCCCTTGGACCCCAAACTTGTGGTTTGGGTAGTTTGGTTTGATCTCTTTTCCATAAGAGGAAAATTATCCCAGGCTTACAGCTTATATTCTTCTAGCTTGTGACCAGATCAGACCTAAATATTTTTAATTATACTAAATAAAAAGAGTATAAATAAGGATGTGTGTTTAGGGTTGTGGCCACCTAAATATAATTGTCTTTTGACAGATTAAAAAGCTAGCTAGATTCTGACCAGACACTGAGATACATAGCAGAAAGAAATTATATTAATTTCACATGAATGAAGAAGGTCAATGAGACTTGAAAAGTAAATCCAGTTATAATACAGAAGAGTTAGGGTAAAAAGATCCTACGTTGTGAGAAGTAAATGAATATAAAGTATCATAGGAGTGTAAACATGAGAAAAACCTAAAGCACTTAAACACTGAACAATAAGAACTAAATACAAGTATGGGAAGCACTGTAAAAGTATGACAAATCAGTGAAAGCATAAAGTGGAGAAAATCGTATCAGCAATTAGTGTCAGGATACAAGCAGGATATTGAAAACCATATAATTAGGGGTGCATAAAATGTCTGTTACTTAAGGAAAAAGGAAATCGGATACTTGAGGAAACACAGGCTTAGAAAACAAGTCTGTCAGATGAAAAACTGGAATGAACAGTCAAGAGACAGCTATTCAGAGCTAGCCCAAAGAAAGTCTTAAGAAATCCCTGGTGATTGAAATCACATTATCCTGAATAGACCGATTCTCCATTGCAGAAGAAAGGGCAGCAATTCCACAGGGTCCTTCTTGATGGTGCAGTATTCCATGTTGACTGTATTAGACTAAGCCTCAGAAATGCTGATGGCATCCTAGGTTTCTTGGAAACAAGAATGACAGAGGTCATATTTCCATGGCACTAACTGATCTTTTGAAAACAAATCTTCAATCATCTGCAGGAACCTCCAAGCCCAGAATTTAAGGATAGTATCATGTTTTACTTAAACATGAGATATATATTTTATACTCTAAAAAATTGATTCTCAGAAGTTTGACTGGCAAGCATATCACACATATTTATAACATGCAAGGCCAGCTGAGAGAGAGAGAGAGAGAATGATATCATGTAATCTGTGAGAGAAATTGCTTGCTGCAGGGTTACTCAGAAGAATAAGACTCACAAACCATGCATTGTTGGAAGGAATAGCATATTAGCTGGCCAAAAGGGTTTCCTCCGCTGAAATGGCACATTAAGGATGAACTTTCCACTTAGAAATATTGATCATCCACTAACATTGATCCCAAAGTTCTTGGTCCACAAGTTCAAACACTACAAACAAAAATTATGTTTCCCCCTTCGTTCAAAAAAATCTCCTTCCATTACATCCTTTATGTCACAAAGTCATCACAATCCATACGTCCCCAAAGTCAGAGGTCACTTATATGCTAGGTGTAAATACCCCACGCCTCACCATCTTGGCCCTTATCAAAATAGAACAGGTAAACCTGAGGACAAGTTCTTTAATCAAAGCCTAGTTTATTCCCACGTTCTAAGAAAAGGCACTGAACAAGTCTCACTCATCATAGATCTCAAAGATCAAGTCTCCAAGTGGACTGTAAGTAAATGGTGGACCACCCCAGAAATACAAACACAATATTGACTGCAACTAAAGCTTTCTAACTTGATTGGCCCGTATTGAGCTTGGGAATTGAACATAAATAGACTGAGTGCTTACATTTGATTGAAAGTTTGGGAGGATCCCAATGGGAGGTTGCATGACTGTTCGACTATTTTTTCATTTGTGAGGTTTGGAAACAAATCATATTGATTGGCATATTCATCATGGAGAACCATCTTTCCTTTTGGACCTTTGGTTGTTAGGATTGCAAGAAACCTTGGATATGGGAAGATAAATCATTCATATGCATAAAGACAGCTCATTTATTGGATTGAAATCCTAGATATCAGTTATAGGACAGAACAAAGGCTCTGTCAGGACTTTGAATGATTCCTACTATATTGTCTCAGTTATTGTTGGAGGCTCCCTCAAAGTTTAATTTCATCCATTGAATCAAAGGAAGAAGCCATGGCTAGTGTCTTTTGGTGGTAAAGAAGTTGAGATAGTAGTTGACAGGGAACCTCAATATTTGAAGCTTCTATAGATCTTTGAAATTGGATACGGAGAATTTGTGGATTTGCCTACTGAGTACTTTTTGTAATGGATTTCATTTGGTAGGATGCATTGCCCACTTTTGTTGCACAGTACTGTATGAAGTCTTCAAATATAATAATATTCTATCATTTTGCTCTCTCCAAATGAACAAGAAAGACAAAATCAGGAGTCAGGTTGAAAAATATTCTTACTTGTTCATTTTTTCAATCTTTCCTTCATAGAGGCTTTTGATTTGACCCTCATTATGATTTTATCAGCCATAGCATCCCAAGTTTATTGTGCAAAAGGACAATATGAATTATTTCCTTCACTTTAGTAACAGTTGTAGCAAATAGATAGACCTATAAAACATCTATTCTTAATTGCTCCTCAGTTAGTATCTTCTTAAGCTGGAGCACCCACATGAAAATTTTTATTTTGGTCATCCCTGAGTTCCAAACCTTTTTCTGAGTGGGAGTGTGATTCCTTTCTCTTGTAATGAGTGTGTCAAAGGCTCAAGATGCCGTATGTTCTCCAGTTGAAGTGCTTTTCCACTTGAGTTGATCCCTTCTATTTGAGCTTTGGAAGAATCTTGAACTAAGAATGTTTTGGAGAGTTCTTACTTGATCGGGGTAGTTGCTTCCAGAAGCTTCCTTCATTTACATATTCCATTTTGAATTGTTGTTTAATTGAAAGATGCAATTTACCATTTTCGTCCATCCCTTTGTGTGAAGAGTTGTTTTATTCCTTGAAGCTCCTCACACTCACATGTGGGAAAGCCATTCCAGCCTTCCTCCCAAAATCTGACATCTAACCATGGTCAATCTGTCAGATCAATCCTTAACATTTTTGAATCTTTTTTTGATGTATCTTACAATTGAAGAGAGGCTTACTTTCCAGGCCATGACCAATCTGCCAGGTCAATCCTTAATAATTTTGAATACTTTTTCAATGTATCTTGTGATTGAAGAGAGCCTTACTTTCCAGGAGATATTTGTTGGATTTGTGCTACTTGTTTCAAAGTATTTGTGTTTTATAGTTTGAACTTTGGCGCCAATTCTACCCAGGGTTGCTGTAAAGTCTCAATGTGAGCTTCATGGTCAGAATTTGAAGGAAACATTGTACCAAGCCCATTGAGTATCTGTTGAGCAGTGATAAGTTGAGAAGATAACCTTCAGTTGATGTCCAACACAATCAAAACCAAATGGCTACCAAGAGATCAACCAATGAAAATAACTTTCAAATGGCTGAGTATACTGTCCCTGTGGAACAATCGAATGCAACCCCACCAGCCACGGAGTGACCAATGGTTGGCACTGGAACAGATTGGGAAGAAAGGAGCTGGTGCTCATGTCACCAAGTGCTGATGTGCACTCACATGCCCCAGTTTTTGAAGATATCCAACCCAATGTTATATTTTACAAGCTGTCCTAGTAATGCTCGCTAATGTTCTGTACTTCTGCATATAACACTTAGATTTTTCAATATTATCTCGTTTAGGTTCTTACACTTTTCTTCTCATTATCTCTTATAGGTTCTTACACTTCTCGTTATCTCTTATAGGTTCTTACACTTCTCTTCTCATCAGGATGGACATTTGTACACCACCCAAGATTTTGGTTCATGTGACCCTCTTCTAGGGTTTTTGCATCTATATCTTTTATATCAATATATATTTAATTTTTCAGTTTTATCAAAGAACTATTGGATAGGAATAGATAACAACCAAGTCAAAATATATGAACCACAGAAAGGACATCAGCAATCAAAATTTAACATTTGTAAGGAAAGGCAAAATGAAATGAACTTTAAATATCAAGTTCACAACCAATTATTTAGAAAAATGATAGATAAGGCTAATAAATATCATTGCTAGAATTTCAAAAACAAATATCTAGTTGGAAATTTTAGTTCTTACCAATTTCATACTCTAATGTTTGTAGGATCAGCTCGACCTGTACAATTAAAGAACAGTTTCAAAAATCAGTCATCTTTCGAAAAAAAAATTAAAGAATCAAAATTTGATTCAGTACCACTGCCAACTCAAAAACTCACACACCAGATTAAACACAGCAAGTTGCACACAGAAAACATATGAAAAGATGCATAGGGTACATCCCGGGAAGTGAGAACTCTATTTGTTTTGAGATTTCTGTAAATTATGCCACACCATTTCTTTTCCTCTTAGAATCCAATAAGCCTTGATAGAGCCAGTAACTTATGAATAAGAAGCAAGTAAACCCTAGAAACAGCCAACAGAACTAATGATACAAATGGTCACATATGATAAGTAATTAATAAGCTACTAAAGGACACCAAACTTCCTTCAAATAAGACAAAGAGTATACTGAAAACAGATGCACACACCGATTAATATTTTTCATGAAGTTTGTTAGTATAAGAAGCAAGTAAATCCCAGAAACAACCAAGAGTAATAATGCTCTAATTGGTTGCATATGATAAAAGTAGATAATAAAGGAAGAGGATGCCAAAATTCTTTTAAATAAGGCAAACAGGTATACTGACAGCAGATGCACATGCTGATGAATATTTTGTATCATGTTTGTCTGTGACATAGATGTTACTTTACAGAGCTATAATGAGTTTAGTCAATAGTGCAGCATATTGAACACTACAGTCATCCTTGCTAACAAAAGGCCATCAACAAAATGTCAGCCCTTAGGCAGTTCACACATTCTTTATGACATCATATCATGACCATAGACAATCGCTAATAGAAGGTAAAGCCAAATCTCACATACAATTGCTGATGTGCACTATTTGTGAGTGCTTGAATTTGCACAATGTGCAATTCACAAGTATCAAAGAAACAACTCATAACAGATATAATCCAATTTATGAGCAGTAACACTCCAAGTTAAGCAGGGGAGAGAATAACATAGTGAATTTGTATCACTCAAAGTCCGGTCATGCATCCCTATTGTTCCAAGAGCTTCTATCTAAGAGTGCAGATCTCCATAGAGTGGCCCTTTTACTGAACCTTGGGGGTATCGACACTGCAAGTTGTTGAGTCTTTTAGGTCTCAAGTAAATTGGAAGTCTCCTCTTCCACTCTTTTTTCTCCATCAACAAACACTAAACCTCTCTAGCAAGTAAAGAAAAAGTGACACAAAAACTAGGTCCACTAACAAATGGTCTTTTCCAACAGAGTGAAGAAACAAGAGTTACCATACATTTGGATCTATCGGTAAAGAAAAACCTTCTTAAGGATGATGCCTCATCTCTAGTTTGATGGAAATCTGGCAAAACCATCACCAAGTAATAAATTTAATTGCAAATAACTAGACTCTACAAGGAAATGGTGATTATGATGTTTGAAGGATAATCTCTAGTTTTTCTGTAAATTCTCTAGATAGAAACACTATTTTCTCAGTGTTGTCCATTTATTGGTGAAGCAGGGCCATTAATGAAATAGTAGGCTGAAAGCTTCTAATCTGGTACAATAAACAATACTCCCTCATTGGCTCCAGTTTAAGTAAGACTCCCTGGCTTTCCGATTAAATTCTGTCACAATGTAATTCTCAAACAGATTGGAAATGCACCATACAGACTTCTAAAGACATCCAAGCCAATTTTAGAAAGTGAGAATATGGCATACACAAGAATGTGTGGATGATCTAGAATGGATCATGAGAGACAGAGCAAGTTTCCACAGAGTACAGAACAAGTAGAGTAGATCCAAAAGGAAGCTCCATACACAAGTCTTTTCACCGTGTATTGGCCCTATCCAAGATATCTCTTTTCCCTTGTTGGCTCATAGGGTCAAGGGCTAAAGCTCGTTCCAGGTTCAACAGGAAAATCCATTTATTTATTAGGATTGCATTGTACATACTTAATTTCATCAGGTTTAAGACTAAATAGTCATTGTAGTTTTGCATTTGCATATTATAGTTGGGCATATAGGTGTCCCAATGTTGTGTTTCATTAACCATTTAGTAGTTCTACTTCTTTTGATGGTAGAGGGCTTAGGTTGCTTGATAAAGCGGCATCAATTGAGAGGATTCATTCAGGGTTGATCTTGGGCAAAGGATGTTATTTCTCAATCTCATCTTCAGTTTGTGTATAATGCATTGCTGGGATAGCTAAAATAGAGGAGGCAATTAATTTTAGAAAAGCCCTTGATATCTGGCCAACTAATCAATGAGGACAAATCTAGTATCTTCTTCTTCAACACTCCAGAGTCTATTCAGCATAGAATTGCAAACATCTTTCATTTTCAAATTGGATCTTTGCCCATGGATTATCTAGGAATTCCTCTTTTTTTCGGAAGCCTTAGAAGAGAACAATGGAAGAAGATAGTGGACAGATTTCAGGTGAAGATTAGCCATTGGACTTTTCAATGGTTATCTTTTGCTGGTTGGTTGACTCTATTAAAATATGTCTTGCAATCCTTGCCTATATATAGATTTTTTATTTTAGTGGCTCCTAAGATTTTTCTTAAGAATTTTGATGCTCTCTCCCAGAATTTCATTAAGAACAGATATTTACCATTTGCGTAAACTTATTTGCACTAACAATACAACTAAAATGTCATGGTAATGGAGACCCAAATTAATGAAGAAAATGTGCCCTTTCAAACCCCTTTGGACTTCAAATTTGGCTACAAACCACAAGCCACCAAAGGATAATTTGGTGCCCTATACTCTATGAATAAAGAGGTGGATGCAAATGAGCATGATTTCAATGAATACAAGGTTATGAACATTGGATGTTGTCCATTAGAGGAGAATGCCCGTGGAAAGACTGACACATATGCTAGGTTAAAACCTAATGGAATTGATCTCTTTGCACAAGCAAAAGTGGATGTGGTATTTCAAATCCCACATTACTCCAGTAGGGCATATATTAGTGCTAATTTGCTAACATAGTCTATTGTCTATATGTTTTTAATCTGTGCAAAGCCAATCTAAAACAGTGTGAAAAAATCATTATCAAGACCATCCTTGATATGACAACCATGGAAAAGCGCCTAAATGGAAGACAACCCCACAACACCGAAGGATATAATTGAACCTATCTGGTATAAAAGTATGCCCAACTATATGCTCATTGTTTCTACAATAAATGAAATTTAAGGTTTGCACATTCTTATTTGTAGTAGCAGCACTGCCACATCTCATGGTAAAAGATATTCATGTTATAAAGGTGCTTCTCCCATTTTGAAATCATGTGGATTTTCAATTTGTAAGTGACCAGAAGACTCCAGGGGATAATCTTCAGTTCAGTATTCTATGAATAAAGGAATGGCAGCACTAAGCCATCATTCCTATGAAGGCTGGTCTATGACCACGAAGTTCAATCCATTAGAAATAAAGAAAGAAAAAATCATTTTAATGTCCACAAATGACCAAGCAAATCATGAAACTCAAAAGTACAACCAGCTAAAATAGCATTAGGGAAGTGCTGGCTCACAAATAGACTCTCTAAAGTTATTGATCTCTTTGTAAAGCAATATTTGGAGTGGTATTTCATACACCCTAGTACTTTAGTATGCACTGCAGTTCATGCTGACTCATTAGTTATATATTTTGCCTCTGTTTTTAAGGTGTAAAAAGCTGATTGCTGATTAATATAATGTGTGACAATATCATTTACGAAGACTACCCTAAACATGTCAACCATAGAGACAAAACAACCTAAAATGAATACAAATTCAAAATACAAAAGGAATGCTTCCAAAAGAGGATCCAAACAACTCTTCCCTCTTGAGAGAATGAAAAGACAAATCCTAGGACAATATCTATAATACATGCAGAAATGTTATTTATTGTAATCTTAATGCAAATAAAATCACTAACAATTAGTAAAGCCTGCTTATGATCTGAAGCCAATCGTAATGGACTAAGAGAAATTATTCATTTGAATTTGTGCAACAATAATTTTATCAAGTTGTGTGATCACTTGACAAGTGACCACTGCAATTTTGCATTCTAACAGTGTTTGTTTAAAAACTTAGCTCCAAAACTTTTTCATTTATTTAAGCAAACACAAGCAGACATACCTTATCAAAGTCTTTTACCAGATGTGCTTCTAGAGAGGAGTTGTTCTCATATTCATTCCACAAGTCCCTTATTTCTTCAGCTGTACAATGAATCCTACAAAGATTAGTACTTCTTAAGCTTTTGAAAATCTTGTGTACTGTTAAAAACTAGTTGAAATCTAAATAATTCAACATTCCTTAAGGTTAAGACAAAATGCAACCATTGTTTGCAGTTGCACAACAATCAAGAAAAAGTACCAGAAGTAAGAAATGGAATCTCAACCTACTAAAATACAAAGGTGTCATGGAAGTGAAGCTGCTGCATCTCCATAGGTCAATAAGAAAAAAAAAAAGACTTTTTTTATTGAATTTACCTCTCGATCCTCCACCAAGAATCTGGCACATCTCATCCAGAGCTTCCCTTTCTCTCCTGCTTTTTTCTTCTTTAGGTATGCCATCTGAAGGAGTAATGTCACCAACAATAGCTGTGGAGGTAACAAAAGGTCCAAATAATGGTCTTAATTCTGATTATGCATAACAAGGAAAAATTGACTATAAAATGAATAACACAGAAAATTTCTCTAAAAAGACATGCAAATGAAACAACTCATCCACTTTTATTTTCAGATACATGTTTCATAATGAGAATCTGTGAAGATAGTCTCAGAAATGCAGTGCATCCACCTTTCTTACAAGTCTAAATGTGTTAATCACAATACTTGTTAAGCTTTGATTAGAAAAATATACAGAGAGAAAACATTATGATTAAATGCGTATGTAGGCAAAAAAACAAGGGAGCAGTGCAAAATGCATCAGCACAATTTAGTCTGAAAAGAAAAAACAGTTGAACATGGTGAATGTAACTCCAGATACACAAGAGGTGCACTCAAGTGTCTGCCTTTGAGGCAGTGGGGATGTATGAAGCATTTCTAGCCATCTCTGAGACTCTGGGCCAAGACGCTGTAGTCCCCAAGCCATCATCCAAACATTCCTTATTTAGAGATGAAAGAAAATGGATGTCCAGCTATTCTCAAGCAGGCTCAGAGACATCAAGGCAGCTCACAAGACTTGGGGGATACCCAGCCATCTGTGAAAAAACCTGGGAGATGCCTATGCATCACTTGATCTTTCCGGGGATAGTTGAACATCCCCCATGGTGTCCATCCTTTGAAAATGGAATACCAGTTTCAGTTTTATTTTTCTCTAAAGCTCTGTTTAGAAAATTGGATAAGAAACATTATGGCCTAATGTAAATTGAAGTATTTCAGGATTGGCCTCCATTTCTTTTCCATCCAAAAGCATATAATTCAAAACTAAAGTGTTGCAGCCTTGAAAGGATCCCATTGAAGTTTCCAGAAAAATAAGAAGTTATCAAGTCTTAATTCTTAACTGATTTTGCACATTTCATGTTTCTTCAAGTGTTAGGAAGTTGAGTTATGAGATACGAAGACATCTTCATGCAATATGTGTTGTAAAATTTCATTCTCTTAACCACTGTTTCTTCAAAGAATATACAAATTTCTCTAGTATGTGTATGATAGATGTTTGCTGCTAGTATGTGATTGTATGTCGATAAATGTTGCTTTCTCCATATTTACTTGTGTCTTAACTGTAATGTCCCCATTTTAGCCATACACTCTTTTGTGGTTGATAGCCTATTTTTAGAGGCACGTAGGCTAGTCAAAAATGGAAATTAGGGTTTCCTATTTTATAGGAGGTTTTGAAGGTTTGCATGTGAGAGTTTTTGACGCATGTCTAATGGAGCTTTTCGGGTTTTTGGAGAGCTTCAGGATGAGGTAACATGCATGACAAGAAAATGACATGCATTTTTGACAGATACTTTGCATGCGAGAAAGGTTTCTGAGTTTTTCTAGGTTTTCAGAGAGCTTTAGAATGGTATAACATGCATTTCCATCTAACGACCTTTCTAGGCACTTACTATTTTTAGTAAGTCATGACGGTTGCCCGGTTTGTGCTCAAAAGGCGTTTGGGAACACTTACTATTTATAGCAGTTTGCTATTTTTAGTAAGTTCTATTTATGGCAGTGTCATCCTAGCGGCAACTCGGTCATCTCCAGTCATCTTTCTATTTTGGGCAGTGCTATGTTTGGCAACAGTTCAATTTTTGCAGTGCAGTTCTATTTTGAGCAAAGCACTTTTGATAATATGAGCCTTAGGCACTTTTGAGCTTGTTGAGCAAATTGGATAACTTATGTCATTTTAATATTTTAATATCATTTTGGGACCTTGGCCTAACGGAATGACTTAAGGTTGTTTTAAAAGGTGGTCTTTGAGGGTGGATGCTTCATGAGAAGTATTTAAATATTTTATAATGTTTATTATGTGCTTATGTGCCTTGGACGCCTAGAAGAGGGAGAATAAAGTATATTTTAAAATTAAACATCTCAAAATGCCTTGGGTGTCCCTTTTGGAGGGAAAAGATGGAAGTTGAAAGATCATCATAGAATGTTATTTATATGAGGCTTTGTTCATTCATATAGCATCCATTGTTGTTTATTGTATTGAAATGCTGCTGAAATGAATTTAGAGCTCTCACTTCGAGGAACGCATACTTCCTAGCTCCATCCATTTAGTTTCGTACTTGCAAAACAGTACCTAGCTGGATTCTAAAGATTGTGCTTCATCCAAGAGTGCAAATTGAGTTTATTTCTGATTTCCGAATTCAAATTGTTGTTGTATAATATGATTTTAATGTTGTTGGTTCGAGTATGGTTGTAGTTCATAACTCTATGGGTGAATTTTCTTTCATTCTAGGTATGGCTCTATGTTCTTCCCTTGCTTGGGGGCCCCTTTGCACAAGGTTTCAGAATTTTTGGTGGTGTCTATGAATTTCTAGAGCTGGTCGTCTAGCACTGGTCGCCCCTTCTTGGAGATTTGGGTTTCACTATGGATGCTTTGGAAAACGTGCATAAATAATTCAGAGATATTTGGCGTGGTTGCTCCTTTGGTACTTGATCGCCCAGCTCATAGCTTCCGTTTGCATTCAGTTTCATCTTCATTGGAGGTGTTTGGAGAGGAGTTATGAGCATTTTGGTAAATTATGGACTTGTTGGTCTGATTTTCTGTACTTGTTTCTGATCAGACTTGTTGAATTTTGTTATACTGCTGATTTGAGCTCAGTTTTTATATCATTCCCATATTGTAATGGTTAGAGATTTATACTCTAACTCTTGGTGGCTTTGGAAGCATAATTCTGTGTATTTGCAGCTGAAAACTCTATCTTTGTAAAGCTAGTTTAGAAGTACTAACAACTGTTTATTTATTGCTGCAATTTAGTTTTGTTTTTTGGCTCCCACTGGATAAGTGGTTGAAGCATTTTACTTTCAGCACATTTAAGTTTAATAATTTCCCCCACTGAATAAGTGGTAGAGCGGATTCATGGTTGGTTTGCCGCCTTATAATTTGTAATTAACATTGCTCCCGTTGAATAAGTGGTCGAGCTTATGATCAGTTATCCACCTACTTGTATTTCCAGCATTACTTTTCAATCATGGTCGGCTAGCCGCCTAGCAGCATTGTATTTCTTTCCAGTTGCTAACGATCCCTGACACCATATGCTATCACCTCGCCCACATTGGGATCTTGGTGGACATTCTTGGTGAAGGTTACTTTCCAAGCTAGTTACCTTTGGAGCTAACACTAATCAATGGTGTTTGTGCTGGTCTTGCTCTGATAAAATTGGAAAAAATTAAGGGGGAATACTACATTAGCTCAATTCCTTAGTGTTGAAAATAAACATCGCTAATTCCATCATTTAGGCTTTAAGATTGTAAGGTCTTATAAAATATCTCAAGCTAGTTAGCTTTGGAGCTAACGCTAATCAATGGTGTTTGTGTTGGTCTTGTTCTGATAAAATTGGAAAAAATTAAGGGGGAATACTGCATTAGCTCAGTTCCTTAGTGTTGAAAATAAACATCGCTAATTCCATCATTTAGGCTTTAAGATTGTAAGGTCTTATAAAATATCTTTCTTTATAATTTGATTTCTCTAAGCTACATAAATGGAGCTAAAATGAATGATACTATGTTTCAAACTTTCAAGTGGTACACTCAATTCATCATGACAAAGGTTATGCTTCTATTTTTAAATTTCCAATGTACATATAGAAGCTTCTGTACAGTTGTTTGTTTAGCATTAGCTATCATTTGTTGGCTGAATTGAAAGTTGCACTTTCATTTTCATGATGCTATGGTGTTGATTTCATGTCCTATAGAGATATTAGTATGTACTGGAGTAATGGAAGTAATGATGCTATGATTTCTCAATTATTTTTCATTTCAAGTACCATGGATGGCCTCTAGTGCCCAGGAAACTCAGCTCTTTGTTTCCTGCTGTTCCATTCCAAAATCTTCATGGTACATAGGATAATACTAAACTATCGCATATAGATTGACATTTTTAATTTTTAATAAAATCAAATGAATCATGGGATAGACTTTTCATAGGATAAATTTAATTAGAAAAGGTCCCTTGACAATCAAAAAACATAGTTCATGAACTTGATAAGTCACCAAGTACTCACAAGTTGTTTTTGCTCTGTGAGTACTCAGAAGATTTTCTCACTAAAATTTTTTGCTGAGCTTTTCTAGTTGACTCACTGCACTAGCAATACATCAAATCATAGATAAAAACATGGGTTAAACACACCAAAACTCTGTTTTTTTGGCTTTATAAGCATTGTTTTTGCCTTTTTTAAAATTATGAAAACGGTGTGCACAATGAAAGGTTGTGTGGATTCAAAGGTCTTTATTGGGCTTGGTGGTGGGGGCTTCGTCCCTTATTCCACTGTATCACGACAAGGAACGTGCCAAGGGCACTACCCCCAAACCCCATGAGGGGTGCTACCCCTCAACCCCACTAGGGGCACTGCCCTCAAACCCTCACCAAACTCATTTGATACATTTTGTAGTTGCATTTAATACAAAATTTACGTTTTTTTTCAAAAATTTAAGTGCTTTTTGAGTTTTGCCGAGTACTATCCAAGTCCAAGTCCGAGCAATTTTTACAACTCCCAACTTATAGGCATTTGTCAAACAGTTGGTAGATAACTGATTTTGTATGTATTTCAGCAATGTTTGAGCAATATTTTACAATGCATATGAATAACATAGTATAGAAAAGGCAACTGATTTGACTCCTTCTAAATTGTTCAGAACTGTCATTCGACTTTCAACATAACACATTAATTGCTTCTTTACCAGTTCATTTACACTGCTGCAGACTTATTAACTCTGATGTGCATGGATTCTTATACAATATGAAGGTATTACCTGTGCTGTAGCAGACTTCTTCACATGAAACTACCGATAATTCTTTCCTTGCTGACCTGTATACATCTGTGTCAATCTGCAGAAATTAATAACTAATTTATATAACTGATTTGGAAAGCCCTAGTTGCAATAGGACTCCAAAAAGCTGTCTTTTTCCCAACCTGCTGTTTTTCTGTTGACCAGGCTGCCTGGTTGCTATTAATATTATTTCTTACACACTCCTTACAACTCTACCAAGATAGCGATACTCTTCCCAGCTCCTCCAACTCCCACAAAAAGGAAGGTCAATCAAATATAGACTCCTTTCAGCAGTCAAACTCCTCCATGAGCCCAAGCATAACTTCTAATTCACTTATTAGCCTTCAAAAGGTTCCAAAAAGACAGGGCAATTAAATTAGAGAGTCCTAATGAAACTAAAATTCTTACCAACGGCTGTTCCAAGCTTCCTCCATCCTCACGTCTCCCTAATCTCTTTTTCAACCACTCAAAATTATTTCAAAAAGATAGGTTGCAGACTTCGGAAAGTCCTAAATGGGAATAAACTTCCTTTAAAATTTCCAATCGCAGCTCTTCCAACAATCACCATGTCCCTCCTATCTTAGACACCTTCTCATGGATTGTGAGAATTCAGTGAACAAAGAGGCGGCTGACAAAGTGAAGTTTATGGTACGGCTAGGTACAGATACTCAGCGTAAAATAAATATTTAATTCTGTAAATACCTCTGCAAATACTCCAATAAATTCCTCAAACCATTAATATTCTGAAATTTGTCTTTTAAAAGACTTCCCAAATTTCTAAAACTTTCCGAACTGATCATTGTAGCCCAATGCGGATTCTAAACTATATCTACCTGTAGATGGCGTTGGATTTTCGTCCAACCCACCAAAACCCAAGGGTTTTCATCCTCGAGCTTCTGGAACCTCTCTCCAATTCTTCCCGATGATAATTTTTCAAAAGATAATTAATGAATCCCTTTTCACCGCCTTTTATACTCCACCACCTTTTAATTATTTATTATTAAATATTTTGCTCCACTAAAGTAAGTTTATTGAATATTTTCTCCATACATTTAATAAAGTCACTTTAATAATAAATTAATTAATTAAATATAAATGTCTAAAATATTATCTCAAGACAATTTAATAATTAATTAATTAAATTAGTGGTTACTCGGAAAACAGGGACATTACATGGATTCTAAGTCCTGACATGAAAGGAAATTTAAATACCATGATTTCTAATCTGGATAGAATGCAGCAATATCGAGTTTATGTAGATAAGTTTTGCTTCTGATGACTAATTTGGGCCCAAATATTCTTCAAATTGGCTCATTTTCAATAAGGGAAAATTTGAGGTATCTAGTGGCATGGATCCTCTTAGTAGGCTTGAGATTTGTATTTTGTTCAAAATGATGATAGCCTTCGATTTTATTGATAGGAGATATTTTTTGCTTTAGGTTGAAGAATTGTTTACTAGTCTTCTAATATAGAAAAGCCTTGACCTAGCCTCTTTAATGTTGATTTTTAGCACTATAAACTTCAACATTTAGTTTTGCTTTCCTCAGTATCTAGTTTATCACATGCAGTTCATTCCAAACTTATCATTTTGAATAGCAGTTATTTGCAAGTCTTTGCATCATAGCTTGACATACTATAAAAATTAAAAATAGTTCTTTAGGTGGACTACCCATAAATTAAAAGCCCGTGTTTACTTCATGATCGGTATGCCAAGTAGACTCGTGAGCTTCACAAGTACCTGTGAGTCCAATGGGAAAAATTGCCTCATGATAGAAAAGTATAGGTTACAGCCAAGACAGTGAAAAAACTCTTTATTTCTTATTTTCTCATTTACACTCTTGTGCACTTCGCGCTTTGATTTCCTTGCATCAGTTTTTCAGTGATTTTGATTTATTTTGAGCAATCTTGGACTGATTTTACTATTTCATGTTTTTTTTTTTACTTTTTCCAATTCTACCTTCTTTCTAAGCTAGGTTTTAGATTTTTTTTTTAAATTTCCCTTTTTGTAGGCTTTCCACTTTCCAATTTTGCATATAAAGATTGTATCTGCAAGTGACCATAGCAATGGAAAGACCAAAGACCCAACTTGGAAGAATGGCATTCCAAATACAAAGACAAGAATGATTGTGTGATTATTGTGGTTTGAGAAATCAATCACCTCAAATATTACCCTACACAAGCTCTTGGTTAAGATGCACAATTGTGTAATTTCATGGAAACTAAGATCAGCTAAGAGATGGTTTCCTTCCTTTGTACGAGGAAAAGAAAGTAGAAAAGAAGAGGACAACTAAGGCAATTGTAGCTATGATGAATTCTCCTTCACACTCATAGATTAATGTAGTGGGCTCCTGTCTTGGCTCAAGGATTGGGCTCATCCACTGGAGACAATTCTAGGTAGGTGAAATCATACTCACAAAGGATCTTTGTTCCTTGTGATACTCCTAGTGCTCAAGACTAGGAACCCAACTTGGAGGCATGGTATACAAGGTACAAAGTCAAGAATAGTCATGTGCAATTATTGTGTCTTAAAGACAAGAGGCCTCTATTGCCTCAAATATCATCTTGCACAATTCCTAGGCTAAGATTTATAGTTGTATAATTCATGAAACTTGAGATCACACGAGATAAGGGTTGTCCTTGATCTGTAAAAAGAAAAGAAATTAGAAAAGATGAGGACTGTTAAGGCAATGTAGTGGGCTCTTTTCTTGCCCCACAAATACAAGAATTATCCACTAGAGACAATTCTAGCCAAGTGCAGTCATACTCATAGAGGTTCTTTGTTCTTCATAATACTCCTAGTGAGAAACCTTTACTCAAACATACTACGTGCAACCATGATAACTATCAAGAAGCTAAGATAACATGTTAATTTATTATTATAAGAACACACCTTTCAATGTTGTGAGGAGCTCATATTGGGAGTTGGTAAATGCATTAACTATACCTCAAAGAGATTCAATGCACCTAGTCCATATGATTTGGGCGGGCCCTTGTTGGCTGAAATTATGAAAGACACCAAGGTCATAGTAGAAGATCAAAAGAGGATTTGACAAAAAAAGAGGGCCACATTATTTTCCCTTATTGTAGACAAATGTCAAAAGCCATAGGTTGATCAGTTAACTAGTGGCTTCAGCCGGATAGTTGGTGTTTTAGAAGTCAATTGATGTCTCTCACGAACTGAAAAATGTCAAGACTATGCAATTTGTTGGACAAGGTGGTCATCGAAATGGGCATGGAAAATATCGTTCAAGTTGTGACCAACAATAAAATAACATATGTAGTAGTAGAGAAGAGAGGAGCCCTACCCTTTTTTAAAGCCTTTGTGCCACCCATTGCTTTGATCTACTTGAAGACATAGAAAAACTTAGATAGGTGAAAACTATGGTACGAGAGGCAAGGAAAATCACAAAATACGTTTGCAACCACCTTGGGTGCTTAACCTAATGAAAGAGAACACCAATGGAAAGGAGCTTGAACAATCAAGAGCCACACGATTTGCCACTGACTTTGTCACATCGTGGAGTATTACAAAATTACTAACATATCGTAAGCAAATGTTTGTGAGTATTATGTGGGTGGATACTCCTTGCTCAAAAAAGATTGAAGAGGAGAGGGTCGTGAGGACTGTTTTTGATAATATATTTGCCAAGCGCATGGACAAGATCCTCATGGTAACTTTTGACTCAATGTTTAGGAACTTACAAAATAATCAACTCCATTATTAGTTTTTCATTACTTTTTAATTATTGTCATTCAATTTGTCCTAATGTTAATTTAAAAATCTTAGTCTATTTTATTTTAGGTAATAGAACCTTTAATTAAGGTTCTATATTTGGTGGAAGGGGAATAAAACCCAATGGCTTATCTATATGAGGTAATGATCAAGGCCAAGGAGGCCATCCAACATTACTATAGGTCCAAGAAAAGAAAATATGAACCCCATTTGATGCATAATTAATCAAAGATGGAACAAGAAACTTCACCACCCCATACATGTAGTGGCCTATTACTTGAATTCAAAGTTTTTCTTAAACGATTCCATTAGGACCAAAGAGGAGGCTATGGATGGCTTGACAAAGCCATTAGAGACACAAGTTTGTACAAGTAGTAAATTACATGGTTGCACGGGGGAGGTTGTTTTCTTCATCTCTATAAATTCAAAGGATAATGACTCGGTAGACAACTTAAAAAACAAATAAGTTAGCTAAGTTTAAAAAGTGCACTTGTAGTTTACAAAGTTATACATGTTGTCCTTGTAGATTTATGACAGGAAGATTATGAGGCAAAAACATCAAATCTTCAAAGCCTTGCCATTGGTATTTTGTGCCAGCCCTATAGCACTTCTAAATGTGAGAGTAGTTGGAGCACATTTGAGGCCATTCACATTAAGAAGTGCAATTGGTTGACCCAAACGCCCTTGAATGACCTCGTTTTTGTGTAGTTTCAACCTTCATCTTTGTGTTAAAAATATGGAGGGAAAGGAGATTCATGAAGCAATTAACTTAAATGAGAACATACATATTCCGATTGGATTGTTGAAGATGTAGACACCTTGTTTTCTGCAAAGGAGATTGCTGATTTTCAGAGGAAACTAGCAGCATGGGAAGCAGATGTAGAAGCATCAACACAAGCATAAAGGGGACCATTACTGGATGATCATGATATGTTTGAGGATGATATTGTTTCTCAGGCAGAATGTTTACCATCCAGTCTGAAGGCATGGTCACTAAGGAGCTTTAATTAAAGAAAAAATTGTAAAAAAATTGTGTAGATTAATAATTTTCTATGAAGATGACATCTGATCATCATATCATGTATGAAGCTATGATGTACATTTCATTCCTTTTTGGGTCTAAAATCAATAGAGAAACTACCTATGGGTTCTCTAAATTCGTATTTTGCATGTTTTTTTTAATTTTGCATATTTTTTAATTTATTTTACAAATGTTTATTTTTCTTAGTATACTGAAATCTGCTGAGTCCCAAATGTCCGAGAAATTGAACTATGGTTTTCCTGTCTTCACTTGTATATGTAATTAATGCTTATATGTAAATATAGTTACGTTACAACATATGATATCAATGTAGGACAAATCCCTGCACTGCAAATTGTGAGAGTGTAAAGATTTAGCTTGTTTGTTAAGTTTTGTTCATGAATAAAGTTTGTTACTCATGTTTGGAGCACTGGTTCTCTGTTGAACACTGCATGTATCTTCCTTTGTATTGTGTCAAGGGAATGGTAAGTGGAAAAGATTGTATGAACAATCCAAGAACTTCCATTTATTCACAAATTGTCTTGTGAAAATTCATTTCGGCTATCAGTGTGTATAGAAAGACAGTAGGACTGCATAATTGAAAATTTGGCTTTGTTTTGTGTCCATTTGTTATCTTTCTCCATCCTCTTTGTCTCAACTATTTTTCTGTCTTGAGAAGCATCCCTGACGCGATCCATGTGTTTCTAGGTTCCATTTTGGTATTTACTATTTACTATTATCCCCTGATATCCATTAATTTATTGATTTCGAGACCAAATCTTTCAGGATACAGAGCTCTTATACCAGCTACTTTTATAAGTGATTTATCTTTTCTCTATTCATCACCCCAGAAATTTGTTTTCCCAATTCTAGCATTACAAACAGTGGTTTTTTAGAATGAGGAATCAACTACTACAAATGCTGACTCAAATTTTCTGAGCCTATTGAGAGCATTGTAGTAGCGAGTGATCTTTCAGGTTTCATACTATTAACATACATTTGTTGAATTATCAGACTCTAAAGTTGATTTTTTCCTTGTAAGTCATCCAAAAAAAACTTGGCACTAAGTGCAACATATGCAAGCTTACAATTTTACTCCCCTAAGCAATATGTTTAAAGTATAAAGATGACTTATGCCAAGCCATCACGAGGAATTTCCTATGCAATTTGCTTCCAACAACATATTTAAGAGGAGTAAATCTTCTAGTCAATGTAAGCTGTTAGCAACTTAGCACCTTCTTCTCTCTGTTTCGAAGGCACCCTAAATTTGTATTCTAAGTCATCAATAGACTTAGAAGCTTCAAAGAATAACAATGGAAAGGAAATATAGACCTTCAGGTAAATCTTCTAGTTGATGTAAACTGTTAGCAACTTAGCACCCTCTTGTCTCTGTTTCAAAGGCACCCTAAATTTGTATTCTAAGTGAAGCTTCAAAGAATAACAGTGGAAAGGGAATATAGACCTTCAGATTGAAAAGAGAAAAAGCAATGATTAAATTCAGAAATGAACACATACCCATTGACACCAAACAGAACAGAACATATCATCATTTCTATTGCATTCATGAGGAAATATCCGATCATACATCAGTTACAATGATCACATACCATATGGTTCCCTGTAATGTCCCCCTTTTGGGAATATACCTGATTTTTCCCAAAAATAACAATTCCAACGAATGCAATTTATTTACAAATAGAATTCTATAAAATTACATAATTGCAATACAATTTAAAGAAAATCTTAATAAATTAACATCAAAGCATTAATATCAAGGATTTATGATCATATACAAATAATCTTCTATTGAAATCAAAATATCCTAAATTCATTTGTATCTATTTCATAGCTTATTTCCAATAGCCAACCATATTAGGCATCTGATGGAAAAGCTTGATAGGACTCCAGGAGACTGTCCTCCTCAACCAAGCCCAAGGGCACAGAATGAGCCTCCAAGTCATTCGGCCCCATGGTCCACAAGCATGGCACATCCATCTTGAGGTTGGCATACTTGATGAGGGGACCGATACTGCTGTATCTTCCTATCAAACATTTCACATTGATTCCAAACATGGTTGCAATAACTTAATTTCTACAATATATATATATGGCTGTTCTTAATTGATATTCTAAAATTATTCTTCAATTTGATTTTTGAATTCTTTCAATTGCTTATTGATGTCTTGGATGATTGATGTCTTAGTGATTGATATTTGAATGATTTGAGGCTAGAATGGTTGATGTTTGAATGATGGATGTTTGTATGTTTGATTGATTGAATGAATTGATAATTTATGACGATGATTTGTTGATTGATTGTTTGTTTGATTTGATAATTGATGATTGATTTGATGGATTCATGAGTGATGATTGAATGAGTGCCAATTTGATGCATTGGTGAGTGATGATTGACAAGTGATCCTTGAATGCTTGGAATGATTTCTCCTTTATACTTTATTGATGAAAGAGTCACACCACTTTTCATAAGAATTGAGTCACCACCCTTCATTGCTGCCTTTTTGAGAATAATAAATTATTTTTCCAAATTGATCTTTCTTGCATGTCCTCCTCAAATGAAACCTTCCCCACTTTATATCTTCCAATGTAAGAGAGAAGTTACACCTCTTCATCATGTCTACCCTTTGCAAGAGTCAACCTTTCACAATCACCACCCTTTGAAAGAGTACAACCCTTCATAATTTCTGCCCTTTCAAAGAGTCACTTCCATATTTTCTTCCCATTCCTTTCTTCTTCCATTAATCCCTCCTTGATTCCTATGCTCCCTTCTTTTTTTCCTTTCTCTTTTTCAAATGAACTCTTCTCCCTTTCATATCTCATGTTTGAGGGAGTCACAACTCTTCATTTCATGCCCTTTGACCATTCATTAAGCTTAATTAAACTTTAATTATATTATATTTTATTTTTACTTTTTTTATATTTTAATTTTATTATTATTATTTATTATTAAATCCTATTTCAAAAAGGGGACATTACATTCCCTGTCTGACTGATTCACTAAATCTCTTTCATCCTTTACCAATTACATATATATTCAGCCTTTATATTTTGAATTTTCTCCTTCTGATCTTTCTGGATTCTTAATCAATTACAATGACTCAGCTAACAAGCCATCACAAGTCAGATTCTAATATTGAACTACCCCTTAGGTATTTCTTAATTATTCCCTATGTGACTTAACCTTCTGACTTCAACAAAAGCCAACTACACATAACTCATGCATTAGATTATATATATTACTAGTCCAATTACCGCAATAACAACATTTGGAAAATCTCTCTACCAAAAGCCAGTTACCTTTCCAACTCGCAAGCAAGCTAACCTTAAAATTTGTTGATCAGTGTTTGCCAAAAATCACTTTCAGAATTCTTTCTAATGAGCAGAAAGCTAAAATAAGTATCTGGGGGCAGCTCATTAAAATCCTTAGTTGTACATTTTTGTAAAAACAAAAATTGGCTTTATAATAGCACTTGTAGTTTCCTAACTGACAAAGACATCAACCTCTACCATATATTTTTTGAAATAATATAATGAAATCATTTCCTTTTGATTAAAAAATGATATAGAAAAAACTAATAGCTGGGTCCAAGCAGAGGCATTCATGTCGAGAAACAGTAAATCTAGGGTTAAAAAAACAAAGTAGGAGCTGTCCAAGCGAAATCTTGAAAATCTTAAAACACAATTTAACCTGGCAATGCAAGTCTAGGGTAGTTTGGAGTTCTACTAGAAGAATGAAATCAAGAAATACAAAGGGGAATACTGGTTTTTAGATTATACCTTCAGCAATGTCATGAACAATTGCCATCTTGACACACCTGCATAGGAAACCAAAATTGAGAGTTAGAATAAAATCCAAGAAAAATAATAAACAACAATGTATGCTATGTATAGCCAATTTGAAACTTGAAAAAAATAGCCACTAAAATATTATGGTTTACCTACAATCATGGTAGCAATAAACCATGGATTGGTGGGGGAAATATGTTCTTCCTCCAAACACTTTAAATTCTATGCTATTTTGGCTATATTTGAAATGAAAGAACTAATACCAATTTCAGAGGCCCTACAATATATTATTATACATTTCTACCCTGATGATTCTCTATTTATTTAGGTCATCTTCATATCTCACGAACTTTTTAGACCCATCAGGCATGTGAGAAATTTAAGATCAATTGGAAATCCCCTCTTCACTCTCTCCAAGATTCTACTATTTTACATATAACATAAACAAAAATATTGGACAGTAAAAAATTGTTTTCACCCTTCGCTCTTGTTATCCCTATAATTAGACAAAGTAAATTTTTTTAAGAGCAGTGTGCAAGGCCATAGTCCCCTACTCTATTTGCAGGTGAGGCTACCCTTCAACCAATACCAGTGAAAAGCATGCAATGATGGCATTTACAAGCATTTTTACAAAGAAACAAAGACGTATATAGAAAAAAAATTATCATCACACCTTGAACATAACACTGCAATGCATGAAAGAATATGAAACCCTTAAAGGAGTGCTAATGGAGTTCCTTCTCCAAAGCTGATTTTAATTAATTAATAGTGAGGTTTACCTAGCAAAAGACAAAGAACTGGAATGAACAAGATCTTCCAAGTACAGCAATCATAACAAGCATGCAAAGTTCATCCACAGAAATAAAACAGAGAATATAATAGATAAGAGAGTTATGTTGCATAAAAACCGTCATAACATTCTTCTTCTGATTTAACAATATTCAAATTTCAAAGTATTTCTTTAGTACACAAAGATATGCATTTAATCATTAACAAATTTTACCAGAATATTTGGTGACTCAAAAGATCCCTACCTTATGATTCTAATGCTCAATTTATTACAACCCAAAGTAGTTATGTGAAAACAGTTAATCAATAGCTACCTCTTAACTAACAATAAGTTCCCCAATAACTAACAAGTGGGTAACTTAACCTGAAAGTTACTAAAAATAAGCTCGATGAGTGTAGAAACTGTTACCCGCCATGTTGGAACTGCTAGCAACATCAGGACCTACCATGTCATCATGTTGGTCATATCAAAGTCGGTGACATCCAATTATTGATTTATTCCTTTTTCCATCTCAGAATTCTACTATAGCTCAAAAAAGACCAAAATTCCACAAAAGATCAAATTGCATCTTCATCAATTGATTTCACACAATTGACTCTTTGTTAATCAGTTACCATGATCAATCTTAGCATCCAAGTCTTGCAACCTGGTTTCCCAAGCTTCAGAATCAGCATCACATGGAGCAAGTTTTTGAGGTTGGTGACATGGTCTTCCTAAGACTACAACCATGTAGGCAACAATTAAAAGGAATGGGGCATAAAAACTAAATCAAGCACAGAATTGGAGAGGTTGCCGATGAATTAGAGCTGCTCGAGCATAGTAGGATACACAATTACTTCCATTTATCATACCTCAAGAAGGCACTAGGTTAACATATTACTCCTTCAGTCGAATTACCTCGCTTAGGTGATGAAGGGAAACTGATATTGGTTCCTGAAGAAATTATTGACACTAAAGATCGAACTTTGAAGAACAAAAATATTAAGAGTATTTGGTTCAATGGAAGGATCCGCTAATAGAGGACACAACTTGGGAAGGAGAATAAGTAATTGGAGCATCCTAACTTGAAATTGCTTGTGGGCAAGCAATTCTGGGATGGGAGGATTGTCATGCCCTCATCTCGGATATAGGCCGACAAAAAAACCCCTAGCTTATCTTTAATTTTCCGAAGGCTATTGGGACATTGTAAAAGGAAAAATTATTTAGTAATTTGATTTAAATCATCCATAAGGTAATTTTATATTTATTTTAAAAAGGGACAACTTAAATTCAAATCATTAAAAGATAAGTGTAAAGCATTTTAAAATTTAAATAACACTTCAATTATTTTTTGAAAAAGTGAAGAAAGAAAAATAGTATTAAAATCCCTCAAAAAGCTATAAATTGAGGGTTTTGGGGTATGAGGAAGGTATCTATTTTGAAAACAATTTTTTTCTTCCAACATTGAACAATGTTCATAATTTCTCTTGAGGACAGAAACCTTCAAGTTACAAATTGAAGACAAAAACCCTCCAATCCCTTCATAATGTTTTCACACAGAGGTCACATTTGAGTTAAGTATTGTTGTTTGAAGTGTTTTCTGTCACATCTCATTTTTTGCTTGCATAAACTTTATTTGATAATAAATGGAGCTGGATGAGACCAGTGGACAATATGTGTTTGAGGCATAGATGAATGTGTTTTCATGGATGATAAATTAGATGTTATCTTTAAAATGCATGTTATTGTGATTAAAATGATGATGAATTATTATGATGCGAATATTTCAATTATGGATTATGGTTTTATGAGCTGACCTATTGACGAGATATTGAGTGCAAATGAGTGCAGGAACAGGTTGAAGGCGAGAACATGGTTGAGGTAGAGATGACCTAGCCTCCTAACAATAGTCAACATGATGGAAATCCTGCGCACACACTCATGTAGTTGCATTCATCCTACATTGTGCATTGTGAATACATCAATTGTACATTATGATTTAAATGATGACTATATATTATGGGTGTATTGATTGCCAAATTAATTTAATTGGGAAAATAAAAGATTTATTTTCAAATGTTTGATCATGATAAATCTTATAATTTATATTTATATATATGAATATATATTAATAATAATATAATAAGGATATTATTATTATATACAAATATATAAAATAGCTAATTAGCAAAAAGAAAGAAAACAAAATTAAATATAATAGGTTTTAGATTATCTGCATGATTATTATTAAAAAGAAAATTAAATTAAATTAAATAAGTTTATTATAATTAAATAACATAAATTTAAAATTCAAATAATTTGCATGATAAATCATGCATGAGGTGAAAGTTCAGTTCTAAAATTAGAGAGACTCCAACTAGAGTATAACAATTACATAAAAATATTAAAAACCATAAATAAGGTAGAGTTGAACAAAAGGACACGTCGGTTTTGGGAGATCATAATTGGCAAGCTAAGGGGCAGCGACTAAGAGCTAGGCATAGTGAGCAGAGTTAGGATTTAATACAAGAGAAAAAGACCAAGTAAGTACTCCTTTATTCATCGCTGCTTATTATATGGTAAATGTTGCTCATAGACTTATATGCATGTTTATGTACCTCTGATTGCATGGATCTGCATATGTTATTCGGTTGCTATATATATATGTGTGTTTGTGTGTGTGTGTATCTTAGTATGTAGTGTTAATGTTATAGCAGCTTCGGGCTCATCCTTCCAGCCACGAGTGAAGACATAAATTCATATAGCCTATCGGCTAGTCATTTATTTGTGATAATTAATGTGAAGGGGCACTTCACATGGCAACAATGTAATTTCAATTTGGGCTGACCTTCCTTGTAATTAGCATTTACTATTTGTAATTATATTTTCTCTTGGTGGCCGACTTAGCTCTTGAAGAGGTGCAACCTCTCTATCAATATGTATATATAGAAGGTCATTTCACTCCATTTAGGATCAAGCAAGTTCGACTCCTTCCTTCATACAAGTGTGAATTCCTCAAGAGACAAGTGCGAATTGTTCAAGAGAAAAATGTGAATTCTTCAAGAAGCAGATTGTGAATTACTTCAAGTGCAGATTTGAGTTTAAGGAAGGACAGATTGTTATCTGTTATTGTTACCATTATTGGTGCTGAATATTGGCCTTGTGATTGGCCTCATTGTAAAGTGAATTGTTGCCATTGTTTACATATATAAGAAAGATCTTTGTTGCTGGGTTTTTCTCCCTCAAGAGGAGGGTTTTCCCAGGGTATTTTCTGTGTTCATGTGTCTGATTTTGAATTAAATCCTGCTTACATAATCTGATTATAAAAACTAACATGGTATCAGAGCAGGTCCAAGAAAAGATCCGATCAGATTTAAGCAGTCTGAGTGAAATGTGAGGTCTGGAAAAAGCTGCATGGGACATTTCTATTCATGAAAGTCTTCACTTGGTCATACAAAGCTGACATGAAGGAAATCGTGCCTGTTGAGAGCAGCAAACAATAAGTATTTCGGGCCTTTGGAAATTGATCATGATGATCGAATTAAAGGATGCCATTACCAGGTTGGTTGAGTATTCATGCCAGCTGAAGCTACCTGTAAAAGGCATGAAGAGCTCACACCTTGTTGATTCTAGACCACGCAAGAATGTTGAAACTGCTCTTCTCGAATTAGAATATTATTATATCTTCCTTCAGGGGTTGTGGTATTTTATTCTGGTGCGTCTAAGGACCTAAGAGGGAAATCTCTTCTTCCTTATGTCGATGGAGACATTCTCTCAGTCCGATAAGCTGTTGACACATCAACTTGATTGATGAAGATGACAAGTCCCAGCGTTGAGAGTTACCTCCTTCTCGAGACCAACCTACCAATGGTGTTGGGAGGCTCGATTTTTTTTTTGACTTGATGGCTATGTCGCTGGGTTCCATTGATGCTCTGCTAATGGGCGCTCTCATCACCAAGTTCGGGTTCTAAAACAGATGCGAAAAGAGATAGACAATTATTATGTTCGCCGGGAATAAAATTTTCAAAAATGTTATTATCTGACTGTTGTCGGGAGATTGCATTGGCATTAATCTGATCTTTGGGAGGTCACGATAGGTGTGCAGATTATGAGGTCGGATGACTAATTCCTGGGCGTTCAAGTGCACAATCAGAGACTTTGCATCGAATGTTTAATTTGAAGTCATTATCTTGCATTTCCAAGGACATTGAGCATAGTAAACCCTAGGTGAGGTGATTTATGTGCATTCAATGAAAGTATGACATTCAAGAAAAAGGGACGTTTCACCTTGTTGTCTCTAATCACTGTTTCAGACTCAATTCTTTCATTTTTAGGGGGCATTGGAGGTCCATAAACCTGGTCGTTGTGTCCATATTATCCTACGCATAGTTGGAAGACTCGCCCCAAAGAAAAACTCGCCAAGCCAAAAATTGGAGAGTTTTTTATAACTCGCCAAAAACTAGCCAAAAACTCGAAAAAACTCGGAAACTTAAAAAATACATTTTTTTTGCAAAGCTGAGTTTTTTCGAAAAACTCGGCAAAAACTCGCGAGTTTTTTGAAAAAACTCGTCCTCGCGAGTTAAACTCAAAAAAACTCGTGAGTTTTCTGCTAGTCTGCCAACTATGATCCTACGTGCTTCCAGAGGTGGTCTTTCCTATGACTACGTGGGAATTTAAGGTGGAAATCTGATGGAGTCTGGACGACTGGCACCTCAGATTAAGTTGTTGTTTATAGCAGCATGGCTAGAGTCATATTGGGCATCAACAAACCTTCACATTCCTAGGCGAATTCATACCCAGAATTGTTGTTTCGGAAGGAATTGTTGTTTTTGTAGGCTATACTAAGCTGAGTCAGTATTCAAAAACAGAATTAATATTACAGCACTTAAGGAAATTCTGAGATAAGTATTTTTGTTTGTGCTCTTGCAATTTCCTTTCTTCTGGGTTGAAATTTAGTCTGCTGAGTTGTGCAGATCTGATGTCATTTATTTATCGTGTGTGTGTAGTAAAGATCATGTTTTCTCTTGAAAAATGATCTTTGGGATGAGATCCTTTGAAGACACCTTTCATTCATTGTGAGATGTTCATGCTAAGTGTGAAGATCTCTGAGTGTGACTCTGAGATGAAAAGAGAACTGCAAATTCGTTGTGATTGGATGTTCACATCGATAACATTCTCTTTATGCATGGACTATGATGGTGTCTTGAAAGGCCTGATTCTATGTTGTATATGTTGGCTGCATAATGCGTCTAAGAAATCTGAGTTGAGCAGATTATCTTTTGTTGTACTAAGATTAGCACTCTTGAGAGGAGCAAAAGATGGAAGAAAGATACATAAGAATTCAATAAAGATAAGTTTCTTTATCCCTTCATTCTGATCTTTTGATATTTGCTACTTATAGGTTGATTCTTATATATAAACTATTAAGAGATAAGTATTTCATGCTTTGATTAATGTTCATGAATCTTTTATATGCTATATCATTGGGATAGTGAATCTTGTATGCTTCTAGCTTTGGTACTTCTCCTTGAGATGGTTTTATAAACTATTATATCTCTCTCTAAAATGCTTCCAGGACGAATCAAGGAGCAAGAGGGTGATGAGAAATTGCTTAGAGAGGAAAAGCTTGAGGCATCATGTGAGGAAGTCATGCCAACTGAAGACATGATCAAGCATGGAGTCTTAGCTTATAGCCATGGGAATGAGTTGATGGTTGGGGACATCTCTTAAAGACGAAGAACCTATTCAGGTTGTCATTGTGATCAGTTACTTCAAAGAGGGCGTTAAAATCCGAGGATTCAAAGCTCGATTTGAGAGCATGTTCGAAAAGAAAAAGGCTTGAGGTCTTGAGATCTATCAATGATAGGATTTCACTTCCGGAGGATTTCTCTGCAATCTCAGAGGCAGGGATCAAGAGGGAGTTTTGTGTCTCACTAAGATGAAGTGAAGGTTGCAGTGTTGCAAGGCCCATGATAAAATCCTTGGAAGATCTCTTCAGTTGCTGAGAACAAAATTGCACTGAATTTGACATTGGTAGCTCCGCAAACCTATTCAAAGTAGAGTGATCTGGGATGAGGTCAAGAGGGACAGTCCTAAACTCTCTATAGCATCAGAGGTGTGCGCTGGAAAACATTCTCTAAGGTAAGCGTTGCAGGCAATCTTGGATGAAGAGGTCAAAAGGTTGATGCAAGTACTTGTAGATTCAAAGGGAGCCTACTAAACCTGAAGAAGATGGTGATCTAGTTGAGCCTCTGGAACCAACTGATGGTAAGGCATTGTTCCTGGTTCTCTATGTTGATGATCTATTTCTTACTGGAGACGAACACCTCATTATCAAATGCAAGGAGTTGGCTTCAGAATTTGAAATGAAGGATCTTAAGTACATGCACTACTTTCTTGGTTTAGAAGTATGGCAGAGGCCTAATGAGATGTTTCTGAGCCAAGGGAAGTATATAATAGATATCTTGAAGAGATTTGGTATGATGGATTGCAAATCCATTTCCACACTGATGGAGACAAATTTTCAAAAGCTTAAGGAGGCTGCAGCTAGTTCAGATCTGGCGGATCCTACTATGTATAGGCAGTTGATTGGATCATTGATGTATCTAATCAATACTAGACCAGATATTTGCTATGCAGTGAGTGCACTTAGTCAATTCATGTGTGAACCAAGGCAAATACATCTAGTTGCAGTGAAGCATATCCTGAGATACTTGCGTGGCACAGTTGGATATGGCTTGAGGTATTCTTCTGATGTTGACTTGGAGCTGCATGGATATACTAATTCCGATTGGGCAGGGTGTGTCACTGATCAGAAGAGCACCTTTGGATGTTGTTTCAGTTTGAGGTCTGCGATGACATCCTGGTGTAACAGGAAGCAGTCTTTAGTGGCTTAGAGTACAACAGAGGCCAAGTATATTGCAGCTTGTGTGGCAACCCGAGAAGCAGTGTAGCTTCGGAAGCTCCTTGTAGGATTGTTTGGACAATCAATGGAGCCAACTGTCATTCATTGTGATAATCAAAGTTGTGTGAAGCTTTTTGTCACTCCTGTGTTTCATGACAGAACTAAACATGTTGAGATCAAATACCACTATATCAGAGATATGGTATTGAGGAAAGCGATCCAGTTGAAGTATATCAGCACTGATGAGCAGACGGCAAACATTCTCACCAAGCCTCTCTCCAGGATAAAGTTTGTGTACTTTCGAGACAAGCTTGGTATTGTGGAGAATGAAGCCCTAGTTGAGAAGGAGTCTCAGTGTCAGTGATCTTCTTTAATGCATTTCTCTTTGAGAGAGATTTGAGGTGCAAGCCCTTGTTAATGCATTTCTCTTTGAGAGATATTTGAGGTGAAAGCCGTTGTTTCCACCCTTTGGGAGAGCCATGGTGGATGTCATGTGTGCGACTCCGTGACAACATCACATGAGAGAGTTTGTGATGATTTTTTCTTGTACTTGTGTTTTCACCCTCTGGGAGAGCCATAGTGAACATCACAATGAGGTGACAACATCACGTTGAGTGATGAGCACTTGTACATACCATACATGGGTGTAGCCATGATGGTTGATATCACGGTGAGGTGATGTCTTTCCTTTCCACATATGGGAGTAGCCATTGTGGTTGACATCACGATGAGGTGATATGTCTTATGCAGCTAGAAGTATTTCTCCCTAGCTGAGAGGGAGTGTTGATGTTATAGCAGCTTCGGGCTCATCCTTCCAGCCACGAGTGAAGACATAAATTCATATAGCCTATCGGCTATTCATTTATTTGTGATAATTAATGTGAAGGGGCACTTCACATGGCAACAATGTAATTTCAATTTGGGCTGACCTTCCTTGTAATTAGCATTTATTATTTGTAATTATATTTTCTCTTGGTGGCCGACTTAGCTCTTGAAGAGGTGCAACCTCTCTATCAATATGTATATATAGAAGGTCATTTCACTCCATTTAGGATCAAGCAAGTTCGACTCCTTCCTTCATACAAGTGTGAATTCCTCAAGAGACAAGTGTGAATTGTTCAAGAGAAAAGTGCGAATTCTTCAAGAAGCAGATTGTGAATTACTTCAAGTGCAGATTTGAGTTTAAGGAAGGACAGATTGTTATCTGTTATTGTTGCCATTATTGGTGCTGAATACTGGCCTTGTGATTGGCCTCATTGTAAAGTGAATTGTTGCCATTGTTTACATATATAAGAGAGATCTTTGTTGCTGGGTTTTTCTCCCTCAAGAGGAGGGTTTTCCCAGGGTATTTTTTGTGTTCATGTGTCTGATTTTGAATTAAATTCTGCTTACATAATCTGATTATAAAAACTAACATGTAGCACTCGAAACCATAGAGTCGCCTATGTTGCAGAAATACTGTGCTTGATCCATAGCATCATACCATGTTTCAAATATATTGGCGGCCTCTACCTATATCGCATGGGTGGTTTAATATTTTCCTTGCAACTTCTATGAATTTATTTCCTTATAACTCACAATCTGTGGTTTCCTTTTATTGGTGACTTCTTTCAAACTGATATAACAGTTCCAACAATCATTTCGATTTTACTATATATATATATATATATATATATATATATATATATATATATAGTATGAGTTAATTATACCTATATTAAGGGACAATTTGTGATTGTAAACATATAGGAATTCTTGCTGTTGTTATAAAACCATTGTGTTTCCATAATTTTTGCATATTTAACACTAGTATACATATATTTATATATGTATAAATATAGATATATATATGTATATATAAACATAATGTATTTGCCGTTGTGTTGACAATACTAAACATTTTATTTTTGCTGTGATGATTCCACAATGAAACTGTAAAACTGAAATATGAAACTATCATTTAATTGTTATGGATCTAATTCTTCATTTGCATGTGTTATGACTAGTTTTTTATGGCTTTAACCTGCATGACATCAAAAATTAGTTAGTGTAATGTCCCCGTTTTCCATCCCGCCTCACAAACATTAATTAATTTAATTATTTAATGTTGCCTAGCAAAAAGTGCATTTATAAAGGTAATATTAAATGATTAAATTAAATGGAGTTATAAAGTGACGTTGGGGAATAATTAAAAAATAATTTAATAAAGTCACTTTATAATAATGGCTAATGGGTTTTGGCAGGAAAACCGAAAACGTTTTATAAAAAGGAGGCGAGAGCTCATTTCTCATTATGCAAAGATTATTATTATTTGCTTGGTTTTCAGGTGGAGCTCTTCGGAGTTTGAAACCCTAGGTGGTATTCCTACGGGTATCTGGTTTCGGTGGTGAAAGATTCCACCCTAGCTAGATTGAGGCGAATTCAGATAGGATTTGCATTTGTGCTTCAACGTCTAGATTGATCGATTGAGATAATTTGTGAGTCTTGCCAGGCAAGACAAATTATCAGAGATAAATTTGTGGAATAATTTACTTGCCTTGCACATTGGAGGTTAGGGTTATCACTCAGATTTGAGAGCTTGCATAAAAGACATTGAACGCCATACTATTGCATATTCTGAAGTTAAAACTTATGAAGCTAGTCAACCATTATTGAGGTAATATTCTTGCATAGAGTGTGAGGTTTGAAAGGGCACATTATTATGTGTGGTTAAGCTGGACGTGGACATTTTGGGAGCATTGTGGTATTGTATACTCAAACTTGGACCTTCAACCTGCCTTAGAGGATTGTGTAAAGGGATTTCAGAGAGGCATTTAATCCTTATCTCTAGCATAAGCCTTGCAAAGTTCGTGGATAGTCTGAAGGGGGTCGCAAATTGCTATAAAACCTGTCGCTATTATTTATGTTTGCTGGTTCTGATATATAAGAGAGTCAAGCTGTTTGCTGAGTGTAATTTTTGAAGTTTCCAGCTGCATATTAGAGGCATTTTCCTGTGTATTAAAGTGGGAACAATTTATAACAAGTCATGAGGTCTTCTTATGGTATCGCCACCCTTCCTTAGTGTTGTCTGTGCGTGACACATCCAAATCTGGGCTCAGTTAGAAGCTGGGCGTGTTCTTTGGAGTGAGTCGACTGCTAACTTCAGCACCATCCCCTCATATTTGCTGCTGATTACTTCTGCTATGCATAGATTTCCATGAGCCACCATGTAATGGACTGAAGCAAGAAAAATGGTATTTATATTTTGTAACTGTGATTGAAATATCAGAATATTATTATGCTGTTGTTAACAATGAGTTGTAGCATTCATATGTTTACATTCATTTCCTTCAAACGCAATGAAAGTACTTTAGAGCTGGAATGTTATAATGAATGAAGTGTTCATTGGGTACATTCGATAGAAGCATTGCAATCCTTATCACCATTGAAAATGAAACAGTTCGGAAGTCAGCCTTTTGTTTGACAAAATGCCACATATGTCAAACTAAAGTTATCGAAAAATATTGTTTAAAATCAGTAGGGATTTTACAGTTAGTATTGCATGTACATTAAATATTGCATGAAATTGAGAATAGTATTGCATGTACATCAAAATATTGCATGAAATTGAGAAATATCAATAATCTAGTTGCATGTCAATAATCAAGATTGCATGTCTATAATCTAGTTGCATGTCTATAATCTAGTTGTATGTCAATAATTAAATTGCATGTCAATTATACACTTAACCATCATTATGCATTAAAGGATTGAAATAGTGAAAGATCTTCATATAATCATTTTGCATGAAGAAAAAAAGAGTTATTTATTTTGACGATCATTATGCATGTTATTGTCTTCTAAATGTGATTTGATTTACCTTACGGGACGGGTGTCAAATATGGACTAACAGAGGGAAGTAGATTTTCTTTTCCAGATCTACCTAGCGTTTATGGTTTATTTGCTTTGGCCAAAGCTATGTGTATCATTGAAATAGATAGATGTACCATTGAAATAGATGGATGCCATTTTATTCTTTCTGCCATATCTTAATAGTAGGGCATAGCATGTTCATATGTGAAATGCATGTAGATATATCAAGTTGCACCAAATTCCATCCTGTCAACCGTTTTCAGGTTTCTAGGCTTCTCATGCAAGGTCGGGCATTCTTCAGGTTAGGAAGAATTTTGGGGAAGCGTAAGCTTCGTGGTTGGGTAGAAAAGCCCCTTAGCCATGTTCTTGTCTCTTGGTTTGCGGATGACTGTTGTGGTTAGTGGTGGCCGAAAACTCCAGTGATTATGTTTCTTTACTTGTATTGATATGACCAAAGGGGCATGAGAGCCTGAGTCATATCCCTGCATAAATTATATCTTGTACTCTACAATACTTGACTAGATAGTACTTCATGTGATGATGTAATATGCAACCCCAATTTGCATATAAAATTTTTGGATTCAGAGTGTTTGATGGATTGACATTTCGTCAAACACTTAACTAATTGATCAAGGCAGGGCAGGCATTTCGTCAAACAATTAATTTGCACTGTTCTGAATATAATGTTTAATGCACTTCCTAGGATTTAGTGTTCTTGTGTAATAGAATATAAGTTCCACACACTTACAAGAATATAATTCAAAGTAATGGTTCACTTCAGAGATTTATTATTACTCAGCAATATTCATAAGTTACATTTATAGTAGTATTAGATAAAATATGCTAACCTGTAGATTTAAGCCAATTTTATGCTCTTCGTTTGATTATCCATAATTTGAATTGACCAGCTTCAATACACATTAAATGTGCAACAGAGACCCGCAGCTGAATATACAAAATTGGAGTTGTAATCTTCATAGGACTGGAACGTTGTATAGAACCATCACCTACTAGTCCTGGGGAGTGCGATGATCCCTTTTAACTTCAAACTCCTTAAACTCTTTCGGTGGCTCATACGGAAAGAATATAATATACTCCCTTTGTAATTTTTGTCTTCAAAGAGATTGAATACTTTCAGTTAGTTTCTTTTCATGCACTCCTTATTTCCTGACATCTCAATAGCCACATCAACTGTGATCTGTCCACCTCCATTCATCACCTATTACCCGATACACTATGAAACGGCAAATATATGAAGATGCGGCTTCCAATATTTGTAATGCCACAATGATAAGAGAATTTTGCCATCGCACTTAATTTCCGTTATTCATTAATCTTCCTTTCCCGAGCCCTCTTGAGAGTTATAAGTTATAAAGTAATGCCTCCATTAGGAATATAATGTTGGGCCTCCTCTTCAATATCGATAACTTTCATATTCCCGACTCAGAACTTTCAATGATCTACTAATTCTTTCACGCCAGGCATGAGTCTCTGTTTTCGATAGCTTAAGCCTTAGCATTCCCGTTCAATCCTTTCCTCATGAATAGCTTCTAATATTTTCCTGCAATACCTTTGAATTTCAATTTTTCTTGGTCACATCCGTCTTCTTACCATTGCCGACTACCAGGGGTCCTCATGATTCTTTACAATTTTGACTCCTTAAAATAAGTAGAGACCCGATGTATTTGTCATGAGATGAATCCACTATTTCTCCCATCATTGCTTGTGCGCTATATAATTTTCAATGAACACAATACCATGGACAATTTTCTAGATTAATATTTAAAAAATCGACACAACTTAATTCTAACTCTTCTCGTCTTTCCTTTCTAGCCCGATGTTTGGTATAAAATTATGCCTAGCCACGTCTTCTCATGAACTCTACAATACAACACTGTTGACGCATAGTGTTGTTAAGCAACATCACCTTATTCTACCGGCTCACAGAGATTGGTGAAAATACTAAGAATTTTGGACAGTTTCAGCAACGGTGTTGATTATTTGAAATTGTGGCTCTCTAATAGAAGCCTTCGATTCTTCAAAGGGTCTTATATCGGCAATGGTTCATATTCTCAATCAATAAACTCAAATGCCTCCTTCAATCATTCATCGGCTAAGAAACATCTAGCAGAATGAGCTGCTCCCGACACCAATAGAATTTGTCCTCTTTAACGTGAATTGGCACCAAAAATTAATGTGACCTTCAACAATACCCTATTCCAAGTTGGGATGGCCGTCTAAACTTTATTTCTATGTTAATTCCTGCCAAAATCTTCCCAGCCTCCCGTGGTATCAAACCCAAACTCCTGCATCTTCTTGGATAATAAATTGTAATATAGTATTATTGCAGTCTTGAATATATGTACATAGTTCTTCCCTTGATAACACTTCTAAAAGATAATGGAATTCACACTAATAATTCAATCTCATCAATATTCCAAAAAAAATTTGAAACAATTCAATAGCAAAAACTTCTAGCACGGGCTGGAACCAATTAATCAAACTGACCTCGAAATTGTCTTCAAATAAACCTCAGAAAATTAACACAATGAATTCCCAACACAGCCCCTGAATAGGACTGTCTGCGTCCACCTAGGGAATATCTTTCAATTCCGTAGATGATATTCTACGTGAGAAGAGAAATTTGTCCTCACAAAGTTCTAGAAATTATCCAACCAAATCCTGTAACCAAAATTCCAAAATTCCCCCACCCCCCACCTTCTCAGAAGAGCTTCCAGCAATTCTTTATTCTTTCCATTTCTTAACTCCTAATGACTCCTTGCATTCTCTTATTTTTCCTCTTTTAATTTCAATTGTGACTTATTTTTTGAATTTGCATTTAATAAGTCATATAAATATAATATTATTTAATTAATAATATTCCCTTTTGAATCAACAATTGGAGGAAAATATTAATTAATTAAAATAATGTTATATTTCTCCATAAAGTAAAAAATGGGACATTACAATTCCTCCTATCTTGAAGATTGCTTGTCCTCAAGCAATCCGCATCTGCAAGCCAAATTGAATACCAGGATCCCAAATCAGTATTGGAGGTTGCCATAAATCTCTGCTGAAAATAGTGTCTGATACTATTATCACTGTAGTGTTCCTATCAGACACTATGAAAATTAATTAAATGAAATCAATAAATTCCTCTTCAACATTCACTGAATCCCTCATGATTCCAAGATTCCAAGTAAGTTGCAGGAAAAGACCACCACGCAAACTCTGCGCTACTTTGATTAAAATCATTTGGTTTGCATGCCCAAATTGTATTAATTCTTCATGAAACTCCAAGAAGTGCTCATCAAATCTGAAATCCATGAAGATACTGAAACTAATACCATGGAACAAGAATTGCAAAAACAATTCAAGGAAATTCACTTCATCATTGAACTCAATTATGAAATTTGTTGAACTTGGAAACATAGATGCATTAAATGAATCTGAAAGAATCCTCACAAACAACCGTAACAATGATAAAAAAAAATCACCATCAAACTACCAATCAGCTCTATCCAACTGGCTTACCCAATCAATTCTCTGTAACTGGTCAGGAATGAGAAGCATACCTTGATTTTCCATTTCATGTAGAGTGAATGGGCAATGGACAGCAATAACATTATCACAATTCAGATCTTGCATCAATATTCCATTGCTGGAAGTATTTGAATCCCACCCTTCATCACTAACATCTAAAGAAATTCCTTCATCTAGCTCAAAAAATAAATTTTCATAGAACAAGTTAGCACCAACTTCAAATAAGGGATTATCAAAAATATGAAAATCATGCTGATGAAAATCTGAATTCTCTGTTTTCACAAGACAATGAGCCAAGTCATAAGTCTCTTTTATGTAATCAAGCTCTTCAATGACTTCTCGAATCTCTTCAACTCTTTCTTTGTTTTCTTCTTCCTTGAAAAGATGGGCAGCAGTAATCTGATTTTCAGCTTCTCTTAATGACTTGTTTGTTTGTTCAATTCCAAAGCTTCATCAGCAGCTTTAGTAGCCTCGTCTCTATCATGAACTATATGCAAAAAATCTGCCTTGATTTCTTCCATGACATTCTTAATTGATTTCAAATCGGCAAGGGAAATATTACACACCTTGATTCCTTGGCACATTATAAATCAGATTTGCCACATACCTATGTGTGACATCAAGTTTCGATAAAGCTTGAACTTCCTTTTCAGCAAATAACAAATTTTGATTGCTCCAATCATGACCAAGAGGTGTTGGCGAAGTGCTGCTATGAGGTGAAATGAAATCAGAATTCTTCTCAACTGTGCTCCCAAGACTGTCACAAATTTGTTGTGCTTCTCTCCTCATCTCAACAATGGTATGCTCAAGGTCACTAGCTCTTTGCTTCAAATCAGTTTCAAGCATAAAGAAATCAGATTTGTGACCACTAGAGCCAACTTCTCCAGTGTCTTCCTCATTGTGTGACTCCTGAGAATTAGTCAAATGAGCATTAGTAATGGAAGAATTTTCAGCTTCTTCCCTCATATGTTTGGTTTGGAATTCAAACCAAAATCCACCCAAATTGTTGAAATGAAAGAGCAAATCATTAGCTGATTGGAGATTATCATCAATAAACATATTAATAATCTCCACTGGTTTTGCACTTGTGACTTCTTCAAATGTATCCAGAACTGTTGATGCCTCATTGCACTCATCCTTAGTATGTATAGACAAATGCATGTCAAAAGGTATCTACTCATTTATCTACACTTCCTTCTTCAAGTAAGGCTTCAATTTTCCCTCACACTGATTGAACAAATCTTTGATCAACTTATTAGTAGTTGAAGAAATATTTCCTTCCTGTTCATGAGCATCCAGTAAAAGATATAGGACGGGTTGAGGAATGTCATCAACCTCTTTGATAGTTACAACTAGAATATCCCTTATGGCTGCAACTACATCCTCCTCTTGTTCACTCCAAGTTGAATGGAAGAGGTAATGGAACAAATCATATATTTGATCTTGCATATCCCAATCTATGAGCAATATATTTGCGTTGATTTCAGAAAACGTCTTCAATATAGCAGCTCTTCTGAAGTACAGACTACTACTAGTTTCATCAAGATCCTGAAAACTTTCCACAATCATGCATAGTATTATCTTCATAGTACCACCTTCATAGGGCACCTGGGGTACCACGATTCTCATCACATCGCTGAAGCAAGAAGTAACCAGCAGCTTGGTTTCTTCATCAGGATGCCTCAGCCAATAGGGCTGATTCAAAGAGGTCACTACAGGTGCTAATGCCAACTGCATTATCTCAGCAGGTGATTGCTTCACCCAGCTCAAGCATTGTTCCAACAAATGGAGTATGTTCACTTCATCTACCCATGACTGAAATTCTTTACTGAGCCTCTCTCCTGCAATATATAGTGTCCTTGCCAAACTTTTTTCTTCATCAAAAGCCATTATTCAATCTAAAGTATCCAATATGCTGCAGAAAATTCCTGAACTCTGATTAAATGCTAGGCACAAATGAGCTGAACTGAAATTTAGTGTGAAAATCCACTGGACGGCAGGAAGTGTTGAGCTCTGATACCAATCAATTTGCATATAAAAATTTTCAATTCAGAGTGTTTAACGGATTGACATTTCGTCAAACACTTAACCAATTGATCCAGGTAAGGCAAGCATTTCGTCAAACAATTAATTTGCACTATTTTGAATATAATGTTTAATGCACTTCCCAGGATTTAGTGTTCTTGCGCAATAGAATATAAGTTCCACACACTTACAAGAATATAATTCAAAGTAAAGATTCACTTCAAAGATTTATTATTACTCAACAATATTCAAAAGTTACATTTATAGCAGTATTAGATAAAATATGTTGACCTGTAGATTTAAGCCAGTTTTTTGCTCTCCGTTTGATTATCCATAATTTGAATTGGCCAGCTTCAACACACATTAAATGTGCAACAGAGACCCGCAGTTGAATTTACAAAATTGGAGTTGTAATCTTCACGGGATTGGAACGTTGTGTAGAACCATCACCTACTAGTCCTGGAGAGTGCAATGATCCCTTTTAACTTCAAACTTCTTAAACTCTGTCGGCAACTCATAAGAAAAGAATATAATATACTCACTTTGTAATCTTTGTCTTCAAAGAGATTGAATACTTTTAGTTAGTTTCTTTTCATGCACTCCTTATTTCCTAACATCTCAATAGCCACATCAACTGTGATTTGTCCACCTCCATTCATCACCTATCATTCGATACACTATGAAACGACAAATATATGCAGATGCAACTTCCAATATTTGTAATGCCATGATGATAAGAGAATTTTGCCACGGCACTTGATTTCCGTTATTCATTAATCGTCCCTTCCCAAGCCCTCTTGAGAGTTATAAATTATAAAGTAATGCCTCCATTAGGAATATAATGTCGAGCCTCCTCTTCACTATCGATAGCTTTCATATTCTCGACTCAGAACTTTCAATGATCTACTAATTCTTTCATGCTAGGCATGAGTCTCTATTTTCGATAGCTTAAGCCTTAACATTCCCGTTCAATCCTTTCCTCATGAATAGCTTCTAATATTTTCCTGCAATACCTTTGAATTTCAATTTTTCTTGGTCACACCCGTCTTCTTACCATTGTTGACTGCTAGGGATCCTCATGATTCCTTACAATTTTGACTCCTTAAAATAAGCAAAGACCCGATGTATTTTTCATGAGATGAATCCACTATTTCTCTTGTCACTACTTGTGCACTATATAATTTTCAATGAACACAATACCATGGACAATTTTCTAGATTAATATTTAAAAAATCGGCACAACTTAATTCTAACTCTTCCTGTCTTTCCTTTTTGGCCAGATGTCTAGTATAAAATTATGCCCAGCCACGTCTTCTCATGAACTCTGCGATACAACACTGTTAACGCATAGTGTTTTTAAGCAACATCACCTTATTCCGCCGGCTCACAGGGATCGGTGAAAATACTAAGAATTTTGGACAGCTTCAGCAACGGTGTTGATTATTTGAAATCGTGGCTCTCTAATAGAAGCCTTCGATTCTTTAGAGGGTCTTATATCAACAATGGTTCATATTCTCAATCAATAAACTCAAATGCCTCCTTCAATCATTCAGCGGCTAAGGAACATCCAGTAGAATGAGCTGCTCCCAACACCTATAGAATTTGTCCTCTTTAACGTGAATTGGCACCAAAAATTAATGTGACCTTCAACAATACCCTGTTCCAAGCTAGGATGGTCGTCTAAACTTTATTTCTATGTTAATTCCTGCCAAAATCTTCCCATCCTCCCATGGTATCAAACCCAAACTCCTGCATCTTCTTGGATAATCAATTGTAATGTAGTATTATCGCAATCTTGAATATATGTACACAGTTCTTCCCTTGATAACACTTCTAAAAGATAATGGAATTCACACTAATAATTCAATCTCATCAATATTCCAAAAAAATTCTGAAACCATTCAATAGCAAAACTTCCAGCACCGACTGGAACTAATTAATCAAACTAACCTCGAAATTGTCTTCAAATAAACCTGAGAAAATTAACACAATGAATTCCCAGCACAGCCCCTACATAGGACTATCCGTGACCACCCAGGGAATATCTTTCAATTCCGTAGATGATATTCTCTATGATAAGAGAATTTTTTCCTCACAAAGTTCTGGAAATTATCCAACCAAATCCTATAACCAAAATTCCAAAATCCCCCCCCACCTTCTCAAAAGAGCTTCCAACAATTCTTTTATTCTTTCCATTTCGTAACTCCTAGTGACTCCTTGCATTCTCTTCTTTTTCCTCTTTTAATTTCAATCATGACTTATTTTTTGAATTTGCATTTAATAAGTCATATAAATATAATATTATTTAATTAATAATATTCCCTTTTGAATCAATAATTGGAGGAAAATATTAATTAATTAAAATAATATTATATTTCTCCATGAAGTCAAAAATGGGACATTACAGATGGTGTACCTTATTTTTTGTACTTAATATTTTGGATTAGACACTTTTACATGTGAGATATAATATGTCATTTGTATATATTTAAGATGTTTCATTTCATTGCTATAATTATGTGAAAAGGAGTTACTATTTATTTTCGTGAGATAATTTAGGGTTTTGAACCTTACATTTTCTTTCTTTTTGCATATCATTGTGATTTAATTTTTTGAAGGGTCTAGCATTGAAGTAAGTTGTTATAGTTAAATTACAATATCTAGTCATTATTTGTGTGGGATTTATATTATTTATTGATGGACAGATCAAGCCATTCTAAAAAGGTGATTAACGAAGAACAATGGGACTCTTTGCTGCTGACCATAATAGGGTTTATGGCAGCCATAAGAGAAGGTTAATTGAGAAATTGAAGTCATTTTCAATTGCTACAATGTCACTATAGTATGCTATAGTGCCATTATAGTGTTGAGGGTTTGATTTTGTTGATTTTCAAAGGTAACTGTTTTTACAGCATTTTATAAATGGTTGGATTAAGTATTGAAGTTTCTCTATCAGCCACTTCATCTCCATTTGGCCATACTTCACATTCTAGGTATTTACATTTTATGCACTATGCAGTTTGCTTTTCAACTATTTAACAAAATCTTTTTTTCTAGATTGTTGGGCAATTGTTTGATATAATTCATCGAATTAAAATTGAAAAATATTTCATTGCTTATCTTTCATATTGTAAACATATGTGCAGTTCACCACCAAATTATCTTGGATTACAACCCTGGATGGCAATGCCCCACCAAAATTGGTTTAATTATTTAAATAGTTAGCACTGCATACATTATAGAGTTATGCGGCTTGCCACTAGCAAAGTAGTATCCCAACCACCGTATACTCTCACCTTGCCCACATCAAGATTGTTATACCCCAAATTAAAATTTTTGCTACACTTAGGCATTTTGAAGAAATGGTAAAAGTCTTGTCAAAAACTGTCAAAAAGGTCAAAAAATGGGATTTTGCATGTCACGCATGTTGGTCAAAAACTCAAAATTTTCAAAATCTGACAATTTGGGTCTGCTCAGAGCGACCTTGTCTACAAAACCCAGATCTCAGTTTTTCGGCCCTAAATTTTAGGAAAATTTCTAAAAATATGAAGTGTCTAAAAATAGACTTTTTCGGGGTTTTTTTGGGTTTTTTCTCAAATGGAAGCTGGTAAAATTTTCTAAAAATAGAATGTCTGCTCCCAGTGCTCAAACTGATTTTGATTGGCTAAAAATATTCCCTGATCCGACTGGTCCAGTCAGAATCGTCAAAAGATCGGTTTTTCTCTAGTGGGTCTATTTTGCTTTTACAAATGCTTAAACAAGAGCTCTAGCGGCATTAATAGAGGATGCTTAGCTGCCAGGTGTCAAATTCAAGGTCTCGAGCACTACACAGATCGAGAAATGGCGAAAGATGTTTGAGGAACGAAGAACGAAGGAGGGGAATCTAAAAATCTTGAAAAATATGGAAATTTGACTAGGTCTGGAGAGTCTAGGCGCCCCTATGCAGTCAAGGCACCTGGGATTCCTTGCCCTAGCCATTTTTCAATCCTCAATTGCCAGGCACAGAACTAAGATGAAGGAAAGTTGAAAAAGTTGATATAAAAACTGACTCTTGCCAATAAAGGCGCCCCTGCTAGCCAAGGGCGCCCATCTTTTCAAAGCCTCAAAAGTCAAAATTTGGGTTTGTGCTCCCAAGACAATGTTGCTTAGAATCATTCTGGCTTTGCAGTGAATCTATTAGCAGGTCCATCGGATCAATCAGTCAACCGGAATCATGGATTGAACAGAGAAGTTTCGTCAGAGGGGAAAATGCAAATCATGAAAATCATTAAAAATATTCTATCTTTGGGATTCTTGCGCCCCCCAGGTGGCCAAGGGCGCCTAGGGTTTTGGAGGGTCAAATTCAGCTGTTAGGGTTTGCCAGATCAGTCATTGTCTTCAGAATTTTGCAAGCTTTCTTGTGGATATCTCAGCCAAATCATCAGAATCCTCAGTCTCCCACAATTACAGATCAAATGGAGGATAGAGCATGGAGGGACAAATTTGAGAAATTGAAAAACCTCTAAAATTGGTTTAAGTTTGGTGATCATGGGCACCCCAGGTAGCCAGGGGCGCCCAAGCTTTTGAGCAGCTAAAAGTGGAAATTAGGGTTTGTCACCTCCAGCAAGTTTTCTTCAAATTTGAACCGACTCTTTCAACGGAATCATTAGTGAGCTCATCAGATTTGTTGAGCACCAGATATTACAGATTGAATGGAAGGGTAAACTTGTGCAAAATAAAAAGTCAAAAGAAAGATTGAAAAAACACAGAAAAAATCTAACTCTGGAGGAGTTGGGCGCCCCAACTAGCCAGGGGTGTCCAAGCTTTTGACCCCCTAAAATCAGTTTTCAGGATTTATTGCATTCAGAAGATCTTCCTCAAAATTCTCCGAGCTATCCAATGAATCCAACTATTAGTTCATCCGGACAGTCAAGCATCCAGAAATGAGAATTCATCTGAAGGACAAAAAGCAGTGTAAAATTGAAAAACATGAAAATGGCTCTCTAGACAGTAAAGGCGCCCCAGGTAGCCAAGGGCGCCCAAGATTTTGAAGGCCCAGAATCAATTTTTAGCAGTTACAACCTCCAGCACAATTTTCTCCAATTTGATCAAGCTCTGCAACGAGATCATAAGTCAATTCACAGGATTCATCTAGCGTCCGAAAATCAAGATCAAACAAAGGACAAAATAAAGCAAAATTTGGAAATTTCAAGAAAAATAGCTAAGTTTGCCAAGTAAAAGTGCTCTTGGTCAAGAAGGGCGCCCAAGTTTCCATGCCTTAGTGAAATTTCCAAATTTTCATCATTCAACATGCAAAATAGTGTCTACATTTGATGAACCTAGCTCAGGATTCACTTCAAAGATTTAAAGCTGGAGAATAAAGCATTTTTTATCCTCAAAACCTATTTAAGGCCTTTGCATTCACTATTCACATCTTTTGCAGGTTGGCATCTAGAGGAGGAACATATATTTCTCTTCATATCAAGATTTGAAGGCTAAAACATGGTGCTTTTTTGGAGGTCTTCATATTTTCATGATCAAGTTGCACAGAGGCTTGCTTTTTCATGCTTCAAATTTCCAGGGCATCATTTTTCAGAAGAAGGGGGTCATCTTTTTCAATTTTCAGCAATCTAGGTCAGCTTGGTTTTTGATTCTCTACAACTATGGAAAAATTTAAAATTTTCAATAACCTACTTTTTCCACGCTTTTTCGAGAAACCCTCAGTTTTTCCAAAATCTGATCAACTGGGTCTCTCTAAAACGTGTTTCTACACAATACCCAGCTCTTAGCTTTTTCAAGTAAATCCTAAAATTTTAGGGTTTCTACTTTTTCAATCAGCCATCAACATTTTCCAAAATCAAACGATCTAGGTCTTTTCACAACAAGATTGTTTACAAAACCCATATCTCAGTTTTCTTTTGAAAAAATATGCCTTTTAGATGGAAAAATCAGCAAGCTATTTTTAGCTTTTGCGTAGAACTTGTCCGACCATAGTCGAGTTTACAATCAAAATTCAAGTTTTTCAGTATGCAATATTCTCCTATGGAATTCAAAGCCAAACAAGTGTCGTATCATGATTATCTACAAACATTTGAAACTGATTTGCATCATATAAATCCAGTATTCGATTTGCATGCTTTGGAAGACACAGGAAATGTTGCAGTCAAACATCTTGGTCATTCTAGGTTGCTTGCAGCAATTTCAATCCCCGTCTCAGTGCAGAGCCTTGAGTTTGTAATTGCTTGTGTCAAACATTACAATCCCACAACACGAGAAATCCAAGCAGCAGATGGGCGGGTTATTTGTAGCCTCAGGCCAAACAATGTTGAGAAGTGCTTTTTCAATAACACCATGGACAGAAAACATCATCATCTCAGTCAAAGAACGTGAAAGGGTGTGGTATGAGAAAAAGGACAAGTATTGGAGAGGAGTTGTACAATACTCTTCCATTGAAAAATCAGGAGAAGTATCGGAAGTATAAAAGCTGCAGAAGGGACGGAGGAATGTCAAAAGATGGTCACACACAGGGTAAAAAAGATATGTTGAAGCAAGATGATATATTTATAAAAGGTCATCACTCTAGTTGCAGAGCTGCTAAAATTAGCAAGACTTGATAATGCAGCAGAAGATGTCAAAGATTTTCTAAGTTTGATTGCAGAAGGCGAAGAAATCCTAGAAAAGTGGAATATTGCCTTAGATAGTATCAATGCTCCAAACAATGAGGTAGTTACCAGCTTTTTGGCGGATATACTTTCCCAAAATACCACTAGATGAGTTATCTTTTCAGGACAGCAAAGATCTCCAAAGATAGATTTAAAGCAGTAGTTAACTCGATGCCTTTTCTGAGTTTTCTTGCTATTCTTGTCTCATGCTTATCTATTTTTTGTGAGAGATAAAGAATCAAGTTGTAATAGTTGGCACTTTCCCTTTTTTTTTGCTTTCAACAAGTTGTTAGATAGTTATCTTGTTTTAGTTTTAGAAATAAAGCTTGCATGTTGGCAAGCCTTGTTGTAAAAGCAAGGAGATTTTAGGGTTCCCCACTCCTTCGCTTGTGTATAAATAAGGGTAGCCTTGCCCATTTTTCTTTAACTATTATTGTGATAGCAAATTGTTGAGCCTACTTTGTCTGCAAGTTTTTATTCAATGTATGTTCACTTAGTGTAAGAGCAAACTTGCATGCCTGCCTTTTGCTGCAAGATATTGTTCAGTTTATGTGTTATTTGTGTCAAATGTATTCTAGTTTGATTTGCTAAACTGTAGGCCTGTTATTGCTACAATCCTGTTGTCCCAGAAGCGTAATTGTTTTAGAAATTTGAGAAAGGAAATCTTATGCCTCATTTGCTTTGATCTACTCTCTCGGGTTTTGTTTTATGTGTTTCACTTATATAATCTTTATTTCAGCTTGCATTGAAAAGTACAATGAGTCTTAAGGTGTGCGTTGGGAGTTAGATTGTGTGAGTTTTGTGTTTAAAGAATCATTCATCGTTTACTTTTAACTCTCAAGCTCTGAATTTACTTGAGTTGTTAAAAGCGTCATTAGAGTAGGTCTAGTTGTAGTTGAAATTCCAAAAAGAGAAAATCTCAGCTATGACGCTAAAGTTTTATAACCTTGTGCTCCTAGCTGAGAACAAAAAGATTGGCAAATAGTTTAGTTTACTTTCTTTACACATCATCAGCGAAGAGGGAGCTTCCCCTCCTAATTTGAAGAGCAGTTTAACTATGCATAGCTGTCCATTTCTAATTTGCATTCCAAAGGTGCGAATTGAAATGCCAACAGAGATCTTGATGATCAGAAAGTGCAAGGTTTGCATTTGATACTAACATTTGCAAAAAATTCAAATAAATATTAGTTGGGAACATTACACAAAAACCAGCTTTTTTAATACATAATGCAAATTGAACATCAAAAAATTGGGGGATGACATCTTTGATGCATATTAAGCTACTTTTATTTATCATTTTTCAGTCTTCTTCGAACATAACTACCATGCAAATTGCATTTAACAAGTGAACCACATTAAACCATGTAAAATAAAAAAAAATTAAAAAGACAAAATAATCAAGATGTTTTAGATATAGAAATTGAAAAAAACAATAAAAAGGGGAAAAATGTTGCTGAAATGGATTAGAACAATTGGGTTCTAATTTCAAATTTCAGGAATGAAACAACCATAGTATTCAACCCAAAAGTGTCGGTTACACAATTGTGATTAGTAATAGATTTCAATTGCTATTTGGTTGTTTGATTGATATTAATAACCAGAGGTAGCCATCCCTGTTAAATGATTTGGAGGAAACAATAATAAAAAGTTTCAAAAGAAGCAAAATATGGGACAACCCTGCAAGGAGAAGTAGCTTCCTCCCCTTAAGAAATAGTGAAACTTAGCTTTGATGGTTGAAATGTGCTACCCCAAATTGGCACATGAATTTTTTGATTTCAAGACGTTAGACGGATTGGCATTTCGTCAAACACTTAAAACCTTACTATTCTGAATGTTACATTTTATTCAATTCACCATGAATACATATTAAATGTTCAAGCATAAATACATATAAACCAGAATTGCCAATGACAAAACTTTATTCTCAAAATATAACAGTCCACATCTTTCTTGTACAAATACAGTAACTGGTAGAAATTAATTACTAATTATGACCTGAAAAAAATAGCCCAGCATCAAGTCTTTTTGAATAACCCATATATATCGAATGCTCAACTTCCAATTACCAATATAACGAATTCTTCAAATTCTGCTCTTCAATACTTCAAAAAAACTTCATTAAGTCACCACATTAAACACCAGCACAGCCCCTGAAGTAGGACTGTCAACAATCACCCTGGGTGTATCTTCCTACACCGAAGATGTTATTCTCTATGAGAAGAGAATCTTGTCCTCACAAAGTTCTGGAAAATATCCAGCCAAAACCTGCTACCAAAAATCCAAAATCCCCTTCAATGAGCTTTCTCAACACTTTTATTCACTCCATTCTATAACTGCCCTATCTTCTTGAATTCTCCTTTTTCTAATTCACTTTTAATTTAATTCTTTTGGAGAACTCGTAAAAAGTAACTTAATTAATTTAACTTTTTCCACTTAAGTTACTTTTTTCTTTATTTAAATAATTAATTTTTCTTTTAAATTTAGCCTTTTCGACAACATTAAATTAATTATTTAACCACAATGCTGACTTATAAAATTTGGGGACATTACAGTCCGCCCTTCTCAAATATTGCTTGTCCTCAAGCAATGTCAGCACAACCATGAAACCACCTAAACTAGTCGTGATTCCAGGATCCCAAACCAATCTTTAAAAGTAGCCACCAAGCTGCTGTTGCGCTACTCTGATAAAAACAATCAACTTTTCATACCAAATCTGAGTTCGCCCTTCCTATGATCTCTCAAAACTGTCGACCTTTGCCCCCAAAGTGAAACAATTATGAATTATATCTGAAAATTCTGCCATACTTTGCTGCCATATAGTCATCAACTATTTAATTTCAATCAACTCATCAGCCAAATCTGTAAAAATCAGAATTTCAACGTTGGAGCAGCAGCTGCAAGAAATAAAATTTCCTGTATGAAAAGGATTTAAGAGCCAAAATCTGATTGAAGGGACTTCCCAAATGTCAAAGCTATCTTCATCATTAAGCCTCCATTGATTAAAACTCCACCTATTGTTTGAAAGAAAAGACCAAACCATCTAATTGCAAGCAACATTAATCATGTGTTGACTGATTGGGGAATGAACACCAGCTTCAAATCTGCAATTTTGCCTAAAGCCCATGCATAAAATTGATCCGAAAAGTTCATAAACCCAATCTTGAGTTTTACCTAGATCCCATATCTTATATTCATCACTAACCATACTTACACCAACAATGTCATGGTTGTTGTTAACACTCATAGAATCCACACTTTCTTCGTTCCTTTCAATAGTTTTTTCATAAGTTTCATATACACATTCCTCCAATTTTGAATTCTCATCAACACCTACTGATTCACGAAGTGTAGCATGCTGAAAACTGCCTTCAATACCTGTTTTATCTACTATATCATGGCTGCAATCTGCACCTTCATATGTGAATTGATCCTCAAAATTCAAAAATTCATATTCTCGATGTGGGTTCCAATTTCTATCAACATCCCAAATCTCTCCACTATAAGGAATACTAGAATCATTACACATTGGTTCACATCTATGAAGTTTCTCAATCCCTTCAACTAATTTCTTAATCTCCATCATCCTTGCATCGCTTTCTTGTTCATCGGAAGTGGCTGCAATAGAAATAGAATTTTCTGCTTTGTATAATGAAAAGTGGGCCATACTTAATTGCAAACAAAGATCATCAACCTCTTTTTCCTTTTCTTCAGCATACTTGAACACAAGATCCCTATCCTTAAGCAATTGCACATAATATGTTTCATTGTTTCCAAAGCCCTTTTGATAGAGTACAAGTGAGTGTGAGAGACTCCACTTGCAACTCCCTTTTTCCTCTCCTCAAATTGAGCTTCCCAAATGAGTTCTTCAATGACATTATGTGTATGATCAAAACGTGATAGGGCCGCAACAACCATATCTTCGGTGACTTTCATTTTTTCCTTCAAATCACATGACTCATTGGGCGAAGGATCAATCTCAACTTCATGTAACAATATTTCTGATTTGTCTTCAATATCACCACTCTCAACATTAGCAACCTTTATCATATCCTCATGGCATAATTCATTTTTTGAAGTTTGTACAACACTAAACTCAGAAGAATTTTCTTCCATGGTTATGATTTCTTTTTTGTCCACTTGCTCCTCATTAATCATGTAAGGTTTCAGCTTTGCCTCACATTGTTTGAACACTTTGTAAACCAATCTATATACAGCTGTAGAAGTGACCTTTTCTTGCTTCAGGACAGCCAATAACAAAGTTATGATAGGCTGAAAAATAACATCACTTTCATTGATAGCTTGAACCATAATAGCTTGCATAGCTGCAATAATATCATCATTATGTTATTCTCTGATTGTAGTAAGGAAATGGTAGAACATGTTATGGATCAAGTCATACAATAAGGTCTAACATTAGGTTACTCAATCTGATATTTGCAAAAGTTTTGAGTATTGCAATCCTTGTAGAAAAGTGAAAACTTTTGATATCACCCAAATCCTGAAAGCTATCCACCATCAATTGAATTACCTCTTTCATTGTGTCATCACCATAAGGAACTTCAAGAGTCAATATTCTCAAAACTTCATTCAAACAAGAAGTAACCAGCAACCTTACCTCTTCATCAGCATGTCTCAACCACCTATGCTGATCCAAAGAAGTCACTGCAAGAACAAGAGCAATTTGCAATATACTAGAAGGTGACTGCTCAACAATGATCAAACACTCTTCTAATTCTTTCAATGTGGCCAAAACATCTTTCTTTGACTAAGATGGGTTACTGAGCTTACTACCTGATTCGTGGAGTAATCCGGCCAACCATTTTCTATTCCCTGTCGCCATGCTACAAACTGAAATTCAATTTTGGATTACCCAACAGGTTGAAATGACTAAATGCTGATCATCAATGAACTAAACTGAAATCTAATGTAAGAATCCACAGGATGAACTGTTCTGTACAATTTTTTTTTATTTTCCCACCTGGAATACCATTCGTGCTTGATTACTTTATATTCACCATAAAGGAGTTGGGCAAACAATTCATCAAAATCAGTTGGCAGTGACTATTCTACTGCAACAGATGTAACCAAGCCAAACTACAATTTGAAGCTCAAACATTGACTCTTCCAGTAATGTTGTTATCTCCTGGAACGACACTTTCTTGACTAGTGATTGATTTATCAAAGGTGACTAACTAGCACAATCATCTCTTGGAGTCGACTTCATTTGTCATGTAAGCTGCTAATATAATGTATCGGTCAATAGCTTCCAAGCAGCAGTATTAAAGAGCTATCCTGTTTGCTATAATTTTTTTTTTAGTTCCTACCATTTCTAATGTTCAAGCATTTCATCATAGTTCACTTATCTGTTGTTTTGAGCTTGTGTCATTGTTGCTTGTAAAGAATGAGCATTACATGTAAGGGAATGAACTTCCACAACCAATAGCTCAATAGAATATTTTACAAAGTTGACAACAAACATACAATTTTATTTTTTTTTTTTAAAAAGAGGGTAAAAATTTTATTGAATCAGAAAAGCATTACAAAGGGGAAGAAAACTCCCAACAAAGCCGCAAACAACACCAAATTAAGAAACACCTAAGTAGCACCTCATATCTTCCATAACCAATTCTTCAAGAACCAAAGCCAAATCCTCAGGGAGGTTGTCCCAATCCGCCACATTCCAAGTCCCCATCTGCTCAGAAGCCCACCTAGCCAAGCCATCAGCCACCTTATTCCACTCTCGAGGGACATGACTAAAAACAACAGAGTCTAAGGTACTGCCCAAAGCAACAATTTGCTTGACCACCACAGCCAACTGCCAATTCACTTCCTCAAACTGCCTCTTATTTATAAGGTCAATAACTACCTGAGAATCAGATTCACAAACAATCCTTCTCCATCCCAGAGCACAAGCCCGTTCCAAAGCCAAGAGAATGGCAGTGGCCTCCATGAGGTTATTAGTATGCTGACCTCTATAAATAGAGAAGAAAAACACCACCACTCCTGAGCCATCTCTACCAATGCCACCAACACCAGCATGCCCAGGATTTCCTCTAGAAGAACCATCAGTATTAATTTTCAACTCCCCCAGAGCAGGGGGACACCAGTGACCAGCCCGACTAACCTTCTCCCTCCCGTGCCCATGGCGAACAGTCCTCGTAATTCCTTTCCCCCCCTAGGGATAACCCCAAAGCACTAACAACTCCAAAATCACCAGGATCCACAGGAACAGACAAATCACACTTAGCTGTCAAAGTTTCCTGAAGACCCCCCAAAATTCTCAACCAAAGTTGACCAATCAGCATCTTTTTATCCAAAAAAATCCTTCGATTGCGTTCCAACCAAATATGCCAAATTATAAGACTAGGGCCAATAACCCAAGCAATTAAAAGAAAAGAAGTCTTAGGCGAAGGAGCCCCTTGACTTTCCCAAAATTCCTTCAAAGAAGAAACATGTCTACACGGCATATGCCACAAGTTCCACCAAAAGTGCCAAATGGCTTTCGCAAAGGAGCACTGAAAGAAAAGATGAGAGATACACTCTTCATGTCCAGCACACATAACACACATAGAAGGTCCCTGGAAACCACGCTTGCAAAGATTTTCCCAGGTAAGACACTTTCCTTGCACCACTAACCAGGAGAAGAAATTGCATTTAGGCCAAGCAAACTTATTCCAAACCTTCTTCCACCAAGAGATCTCAGTACTCCCAAACAACTGTTTATCAAGGACAGCATACCCTGAAGCAACAGAGAATCTTCCTTTAGGATCAGAGTCCCAAGCCAGCACATCACGGCCAGAGAGGGAACTGCAAGTACATCTAGACAAAATCCCTGCAAGCTCCTGACGGTCCTCAACAGAGCCACCGGGAGGCCATTCCCTTGGGTCCTTCCACCTGGAGATGGTAGCCTGCCCCAAAGTTTGATGGGTTTTAAAATCAGCCACGTGGCACAAACCAGCATCTGTGAAGTGCTGACACAAATTCTGTAAATGAGGATGAGAAGCCAAAATGGGAGGATATCCATCCCAAGAATCATGCCAGAAAAGAGCTTCCTTACCCCCATTGCAAATCCAAAACAACCCCTGCTTGATCAACTTGGCACCCCTTTTAAGAGTGCACCAAATCATAGAACCCTTCCCTTCTAGGCTAAAGCGAGCCACATCAGCACTCTCAACCTCACCAAGATACTTTGAGGTAAGAATTTTTGCCCACAACTGATTTTGCTGAGAACACCACCGCCAATAAAGTTTCGCAGCAAGAGCTTGCCCATTCAAGTCAGTCCTACGAAGCCCCAACCCGCCTTCCTGCTTCGGTCTACAAATGACTTCCCATTTAATCAAGCTCCACTTTCTGTGCAGAAGATTTCCAGTCCAAAGGAATTGCCTAGACAATTTCTCAAAATCTTTGATAAAACTAGAAGGTGCCGAGAGAACAAAAGATCTGTATATAGGAAGAGCTTGAACCACAGACTTTAGCAACGTCACTCTACCAGCAGAAGAGAGCCACCTGCAAGTCCAATGGCTGACCAGATTCCGAAACTTGTCCATAATCCCCTTCCAAAACAATTTAGGAAGCGAGCGAACTGCAAGCGGGATGCCAAGATAAACAAAAGGGAGAGTACCAACCTGAAAATGGAGTATACCAGCGATCCTCCTTTGAATAATCTTTGGAGTATTAAAGAAATAAATAAAGGATTTCCCTTCATTGATTCGTTGACCTGAAGCAGCCAAGTAACAGTCAAGAGTGCTACGCCATCTGGCAGCTTCCTCAACTTTGGCACGACCCATAAGAGCAGTATCATCCACAAACTGCAGATGAGACTGGGAGGGAATGTTATTTCCCCAACTCCACCCCTGTATCAAACCACTCTCCACGCGAGATCTTATAAACCTCCCTAGGCCTTCCGCAAGCAAAATAAAGAGATAGGGAGACAAGGGATCTCCTTGTCTGAGCCCCCTAGAAGCTTTGAACAACTCAGAGGGTACACCATTAACCAACACTGAGAAGGAAGAAGAAGTGACACAACTCCTGACCCACTCAATCCAATCCCCAGCAAAACCAAAAGCTTCCAGAAGCTTGAACAAGAAGGCCCATTTAACACAATCATAAGCTTTAGCTATGTCTAACTTGATAAACATGGCTTTCTCTTTAGAACTCGCCATAGAATGAATGGTCTCGGCAGCAATAATGACACCATCTAAAATTTGTCTACCAGCAACATAACCCCCTTGCTCTTCAGAGATAAGTCTGCCTAACCAAGGTTTCAACCGCTCAGCAATTAGCTTTGAAGTAATTTTAAACACCACATTACACAAAGCAATGGGCCTAAAATTATCCAAAGCATTAGCCCCCTCCTTCTTTGGTATGAGGGTTAAAAACGTAGCATTCATAGATCTCAACATTTGTTTGTTCAATAGAGATTCTTGAACAACCGCCAGAAGGTCCAATTTAATCACTTCCCAAAACTCCTGAAAGAATTCAGCCGGAAACCCATCTGGCCCTGGGGCCTTTCCTCTTTTCATCTGAAAAACGACCGCTTCAAGCTCAGATAAAGGTATAGGGCGGAGCAAGGATTCATTCATTTCTCTAGAGACCAAATTCGGTATACTACCCAAGATCAAGGCTTCATCCTCCTCCGCAGGAGGGGAGTCCTCAGACAACAACGCAGAGAAGAAACGGATAGCCTCAACAGAAATAGATGCAGACGATGAAAAAATCTCACCATTCTCTGACACTAACGAGGAGATAACATTACCTTGCTTTCTATCCTTCACAGAGTTGTGGAAGAAAGAAGTGTTCCTGTCACCAGCCTGGAGCCACTCAATTCTGGATTTCTGTTTCCAAAAGATCTCCTCCCTTAAGTTCCATTCTTCCACCTCCTTCACCGCTGCAGCTTCAAGCAATCCAAGTTCCTCTGTGAAACCTAGATCTCGAATCTGCCGGGTAATTGAATCCAATTGAGACTGAGCATTTTTCTTTTCTTGGAAGAGATTACCAAAGTGCTGCCTGTTCCAACGTTTCAACTTGTACTTCACAAGCTGGAGTTGCTTCGAGAAGGAGTACATAGCAGTCCCATGTGGCGGCTTCCCAAGGCTCCACCATCTAGGAACTAAATCATGAAGAGAATCATCCCTGAGCCACATAAGCTGAAACTTAAAAGACTGGTTTGTACCATGTCGGGGTAAAGCAACAGAAAGTTTGATTGGCCAATGATCAGAACCCCTACCATCCAAAATTTCAGAGCTAGTCACCCACCTGTCCCCCAACCAAAAACTGGAAACCAGGAATCTATCCAATCTTTCAGAAATAGCTGCTTCCCCACATCTTCTATTACTCCAGGTAAATAACCCATTACCCGGCTTGATGTCAACCAGGTTCAAGAGTGCAATATTATCCTTCAGGAGAGTCGAGGCAGAATCCAAACGGACATTGCCACCCCTCTTCTCCTCTAAAGATGTGACGGCATTAAGATCCCCAGCAAGAATCCAAGGAAGGTATGGATCCAAAGACCTCACATATCGCACATGCTCCCACAACAAAACCTTACCCTGAAATTCAGTCGGTGCATACAAGTTCGAGAAGAGGACTCTCTCCCCTGACTCAAGGTGAGAAGCAACACAAGAAATCGAGCCTCTACAAGAGAACCACCAAATAGGATTGACTCGGCGTGGGTCCCACAAACAAGCCACCCCACCAGAATTACCAGAAGCCCCAACACATTGGCACTGACCTCGGCCCCAAACCTTAGAAGCCACACCCAACATACTGTCAACAGACAATTTAGTTTCCTGTAAGAAAACCACATCAGGAGAATGAGACCAAATCAAATCTCGAATAGCCTTTTGTCTAGGGATGCTATTCATACCCCGCACATTCCAAGAAAGCACAATCATCGAGGAGGCTGGGAGAAGTGAGTGTCAATAGTCTTCACCGAACCTGACTCTACCAGCGTCTCACCAGCTAGCTTGACTTTTTCCTGATCCTTCTTCCTACCCACCTTAAGAGGTTTCTCAAGAGCCCCTTTCTTGAAATTTTTTTGATGCAGACCTAAACCAGGAGAGTGGGTCTTCTGTTTACCTAGATCAGGAGCACCTTGCATCTCAGGGCGAGCCCCACTAATGTCAGTAGGCCCACCAGATGCCTCCATCACCAAATCAGACGTAGCCAAAGCAAGGTCTGAAGGAGATTCAACCGTAGCTATCTGAGCACCCTGTACTCCAGACTGAATCACACTTGGAGGCCCAGAAGACTGAACTCTAGGCACCTCCACATCTAAAGAATTCATTGATCTCTGTAGAACTTCTTGAAAACCCTCCTCTTGAACTAGATCTTCAAGAACCTCAAACCTGTTGAGAGTCTCTTCCTCTTGCCTATCTTTAAATGATCTCTTTTGGCCTCGATTACGATTCCGAGGCTTGACTGGGATAAATCCCTCCTTATCAGCCCCCCCTCCTTGCATGGGAGCTTTACCCTTGTCTGCATTCAAAGAGGGCAGAGAAGAAGCATTACTTGTACCAAAAGCACCTGAAGCACGGGGACACCTCCGTTGAAGATGCCCATATTCATGACATATTCTACACCTGAAAGGTAGCATTTCGTAGTCTAACGGTTGAGTCCAGGAGCAGGGTCCAACAGTCATATCAATAGAATCTGGCAACGGCTTACTCAAATCAATTTCGACACAAACCCTAGCATAAGAAAAAATTCTCTTATTCAGAGTCTGTTGAGAAGGACCAATAGGTCTTCCTAGCAACAACGCAATCGACTGAAGTATATCACTTCTCCAACATTCTAGAGGTAGCCGAGGTAGGCGAACCCAAACTGGGACCCTAGAAGGTAATTCCTCTGCCGAGTTAAAACCAGCATGCCATGGTTTGATGAAAAGACCCACCTGATTATAGAAGTACGGACCACCTTCAAAAGCCCTGTTTCGATCAGAAACACACGAGAAATCTACCATAAAGAAGTTATTTGCAGCCATTAGAATATCAAAATCACCTTCCGGGTTCCACGTCTTACGAATCCAATTATCAAGAAAAGCGAGAGAAACCCTCATCCCCAAAAACTTACAAATCAAAACATGGTTGCAATAGTATTCGATATCTTCAGCTACCGATTCTGATTGTACTACTAAAACTGGTCGTTCTAGAGTCCGCTCCAAACATCCATTCACCTTATGCAGTTTAAGGGCACCATTTCGAACCCCACCAGAACCAGAAGAGTGTTGAGAAGGATTTCCAGCGTCCCCCCCAGCCGGAGCTGAATCAAGACCCGCCATGTCTAAAGCCACGTGAGCAGCCATTTAAATCACCAAAATGAGAGCTCCCGTCGCCCCCTGCTCACCAGGCCAGATCCAGAACAAGAGCCCAGAATGGGCGCACCAATGCAAGGAACAGCAACACAAAGGAAAAACAAAAAACGCCCTTCTCCAAGCACGCACCAAGCACAGACTAAAGGGTGCATAGAATGAGGCGGATACACCCCGAATGGAGCCCGCAGCAGCTGCACACAGCGTAGCACCTGAGAATAAAAACGCAGCCCCCAAAGACAGCAGCAAGCCAAGATAAAACCAGGTCCCCAGACCCCCCGCGAGCATGCAAAGTCCCAGCGCACAGAAAAGAACCAGACTGCAAGCTAGGGCACGGGTGCCCTAGCTCGCCCGTACACGCACACCGTCGCCATAACAACAAACATACAATTAAGCAATAACCAAGTTCTACAATTTTTAGACAAGATTTCCAGAATAAGTTGCACAATAGATCACCCAAATATTTAATAGTAAACCCAGCTGCTCTCATAAGTAAGACTAAACCCTCATACTACAACTACTTCAATAAATACAAACATTCAACTTATTAGCAATTTTACAAAAAGTGTATAACACTAGTTTTTTGACAGCATATTGCTGACCTCTTTGTCTATCTTCAGAATTTCACAAGTGGCGGCTCCCTTCAGCTATTCTAAGTGTGAAAAGTACAATGTTGTAGGATAAACATACGATAACCAATATTTTGATTTTTCCGTGCTTACTCCCAGTTAATGATAGCGGCTTTAAATTCCCAATAACACTGCTTACCCCTGCGTTGGCATCTTGTCCATTGTATCCAAGTAATCATTTAATATTCAACACCTTGACTCATTGTCCACGTAAGCAGCTTGAGTCGTTTCCAAACCCAACTCCAAATAGTCATGCGCCCAGTCCTTGCTATTAATACTTCACTTAATTCCGACTCTATTCACCTAGTAGTTCAACGGCAATAAGACAAGTAGCAACTCAGATGAAAGACGTCTTTCAAAGGAATATACAGCAACTCCCGACCCTTCTAACTCTTTCTTTGGCAGTCGATTTCACATTTCTTTGACACCTTTCAATGACGTGCCTCCACCTGAGATTGTTAATGACACGTCTCAAGCCCGACTCCTGTATAAGCTTTATGCTAAGTTACCGAATCGTGGGGTTTGAAGGCCGATTTCAGGTATGGTGCCTATCTAAATTGGATACATGTCAAATACCCTATGGAATTGGGTACGGTTCATAAATTTTAAGCCTGAAACGTTTTTCCTTTTGTTGGACGGATCCTGACATTTTTCAAGACAATGTGGCATATTTGACTCCATTCCAAATTCACGGGTTTCTACAGATACGAAGGAAGTTTGAAGGATTTTTGCAGATTCGAAGGAAAATTGCAAGCATCAATCTGTTTGCTCCCTCTCTGTTCACGCCTTCTCTGTTTGTGCCCTCTCTGTTCACGCCTTCTCTGTTTGCACCCTCACTTCGCACCCTCACAGTTTTGCATTTATTCGCACTTTTCGCCATTGTTCACTTCTGGTTTTTTTTCTTCCAAACTTTAAAAACATTAAACTTTCGTTAATATGTCATTATTATAAATAATATTTTTATTAATATGTTTATTATTATAAATTGTTTTATAAACTTATATTTATAATGATTATTATTTAATATTTAATATTGTTGATGATTATTAATATTTATTATTACAGTAATATAAATTAAAATTATTATTACAGTATTACTTAACATAAATTTATTTATAATTTTATTAATATTAATAATTAATTTATTAAATTACATTATGTATATGAACAATTTTAATTTTAATTATTAACATTTTTAATTTTATTATTTTGTAGTTTAATTTAAATTTTATATTAATATATTAATAAATTGTTAAATTAATAATTAATATAAGAGATGTAAATATTAAATAATAAAATATTATATTAATATAATTATAATTTTATAGTTTAATAACTAAATATTTAATTCTTGTTTTTACTTTTTAGGCTGCAAATATGTATATATCTATGATTTTTATATGTATTTTGTAGGGACGTACCCAAACGTACCCACCCTCCCAAAAAAAATTTGTCGTATCGACATACCATACCCACGTACCCGTATCCGATTCGGCAACTTGGGCTTTATGATTAAAAGATTGAAATGGCACACATTATAACCAGTCTAATTCACCTGCCTCCATTCCCATCTCTAGCTAGATTACAATTTATCAGCTCCTTCAATATTTGCAATGTTTCATATTTTTTCATCTCATTTCATAGACGTGTCTCCTTTATTCAAACTCGTGTATATCAATCCCCTTGTCCTATCACCTTCCATTATGCAATGATTTATTCGTTTTCTCAGAATACCACGATATCCTTCATTTCCTATTATTAAATAAAAGAAATTCTTAGAGCGGCAGTTCAACTAAAGAGCATTTTCTTCTCTTACTGGCAATCTATCTTTATTTTCTATTAAAATACAATTCAAAGCTTCATCAAGTCCCAAAGTAACGCCTTCTTCTTGATCGTAGCTATATCATTTAGAATATATTCCCTAAAAAATGTGGTATATCCTCTGTAACATCTTTGCACCCATAACGTGAATTATTTAGTAGTTCATGAACTTCCTAATTATATTTTCTTCAAATTCTTTCAATAAGCGGCAGGCAGAAACAAAGAATGACGATTCACTTTCCACGACTATTGATTATCCTCCGTTCTTGACTTAACCATATTTCACTATCAATTTCAGCTCTTGTAAATCAATTACCAATTCAACTCATACAGTACTGTGTATGGTCCGAGTTCTTTGCAAATTACAACCTATTAATTCTAGCGACTATCAACTTCAATCTACTCGCAATATCAAGAGGGAATGGCTTCACCGTTAGCCCTTCATATTCTCATATGATGCCTTTCAATCATATACAGATACTTCACCTTTAAATTCACCTTCAAATATAATTCTCCCCAAATGAATCAAACTCCTTATCGATGTTGCTCCTTAATTATAAATAGAATTCATTAAACAGAGCAAGGTCCTACACTATCTCTTTCCAAACTTCATTTATCTTTGTCATACGTTTTTCCCCTTAATTGTATCTCTTTCAAATTTTGCATCGATTCATATTCTTCAATCTTAATTCGGTGTTCGTTAACACCTCTACAAGACAGATTTGCAACCTCCAATTTTGAGTGTGACGGTTGTGAATGAAAGACTACGGAAGAAATGGAATATCAACATATATCAAAGTCAAGACTGAGATGTTTATTCCCTATATTGCCACATTTCCCAAACACTTTCTGGACTCCTGATATTTTCCTTATTCGTTGGTAGCCCTGAAAGAACACCTCATCTCTACATACAATTCTGTTATCTATATATGCAACTATAAGAGTATTTCAAAGAACAGCCCCCAATGCTACTCACAAGAAGGTAGGAAGAGCTGAGCTTTGATACCAATGAAATGTGCTACCCCAAATTGGAACATGAATTTTTTGATTTATGGACGTTAGACAGATTGGCATTTCGTCAAACACTTAAAACCTTACTATTTTGAATGTTACATTTTATTCAATTCACCATGAATACATATTAAATGTTCAAGCATAAATACATATAAACCAGAATTGCCAATGATAAAACTTTATTCTCAGAATATAACAGTCCACATCTTTCTTGTACAAATACAATAACTGGTAGAAATTAATTACTAATTCTTGTTAATTTTAGGACCAGAATTTAATTAAGTAGAGATAAAACAATTCTAAACAAAAGAACACAGCATATACCCTAGGAAAACCCTCCGCCTTGAGGGAGAAAAAACCCAGCAACAATATCACTTATATATTGAATAATTGAGCAGCAATTTGCCTTACAATATGGCCAACTTCTAGGCCAATCTGATGATTATGAAAGCACCTCTCTAGGTGCGAATTTACAATCAACAAAGTCTTCTTCACAATGACGAATTCCTTGAATAAGTCGATCTGCTGAAGATATCGAACTCCTTCAGAATTTATGCGAACTTCACTTGATAATAATTGGATATCGAATGGAAGGTGAGACGCCTTTTATTTATACAAATCGAGATGACTCTTCATAAAGAGTCGGCCTCAAAGTGAAACGACTTCTTCAAGAGGTGGCGATCTTTTATTTAGGTCGGCTCCCATCAAAAATAAAATATAAATTATTGTTTTGAAATAAGACGACTTATCAAGGGTCTGCCTCATTAAATTAATATTTAAATATTTGAATTTGACGGGGAAAGTAATCTCCCGCCGCTACAATAACATCAACACTCCCTCTTAGCTAGGGAGATATCTTTCCAGATATACATGTCATGAAGTCTCTCAACATGACACCCACAATGGCTACACCCATTTGTGGAAAAGAGTTCATCACGGAGTCACTCAACATGATATCGTCATGGAGTCACTCAACATGACGTCCACCATGGCTACTCCTGTGTGTGGAAAGGAACATATGTACAAGTGCCCATCACAGAGTCACTCAACGTGATGTCGTCATGGAGTCTCTCAACATGACGTCCACCATGGCTACTCCCATGTGTGGATAAACACAAGTACAAGGGATTCATCACGGAGTCTCTCAGTGTGATGTTGTCATGGAGTCTCTCAACATGACATCCACCATGGCTACTCCCAGAGGGTGGAAAGAACCACATCTCCGTCTCAGAGATGGACAAGGGCTTTCACCTCATATTTCTCCATCTCAGAGAAATATGCATTATAACAGATAACAAAGATCACTGATGTTGAGCCTCCCTCTCAGCAAGGGCTTCATTCTCCACAACTCCAAGCTTGTCTCCAAAATGCACAAACTTCACTCTAGAGAGAGGCTTGGTGAGAATATCAGCCGTATGATCATCAATGCAAATATACCTTAGTTGAATAGCTTTCCTCAGTACCATATCTCTGATGTAATGGTATTTGATCTCTACATGTTTTGTTTTGTCATGGAACACTGGATTGACAAATAGCTTCACACAGCTTTGATTGTCACAATGAATAACAGTCGGCTCCAATGATTGTCCAAACAATCCTGCAAGGAGCTTCCGAAGCCACACTACTTCTCGAGCTGCTACACATGCTGCAATATATTCGGCCTCTGCAGTGCTTAGTGCCACTGAAGATTGCTTCCTGCTACACCAAGAAATCATGGCAGACCCCAAGCTAAAGCAACATCCAGAGGTGCTCTTCTTGTCTACTACACTCCCAGCCCAATCAGAATCAGAATAGCCTTGTAACTTTAGATCTACATTGGAAGTATATCTCAAGCCATATCCAACCGTGCCACGCAAGTATCTCAAGATATGCTTTGTTGCAACTAGATGAATTTTCCTTGGTTCACACATGAACTGACTAAGGGCACTCACTGCATAGCAAATGTTTGGTCTAGTATTGACTAGATACATCAATGATCCAATCAACTGCCTACACATGGTGGGATCTACCAGATCTGAACTAGCTGCAAAATCACTCAATTTCTTCAAATTTGTTTCCATCGATGTAGACATAGATTTGCACTCCATCATCCCAAATCTCTTTAAGATATCTATGGTATATTTTCCTTGACTTAAAATAATCTCATTGGGTCTCTGCCACAATTCCAATCCTAGAAAGTAATGCATAAGACTTAAATCCTTCATCTCAAACTCAAAAGCTAACTCCTTGCATTTGACAATGAGATATTCTGCTCCAATAAGAAATAAATCATCAACATAAAGAACCAAGATTAAAGCCTCACCATCAACTACCTTGAAGTAAAGATTTGAGTCTGCATCATTCTTGGAGAATCCCAAGCTCATCAAGTATCGATCAATCCTCTCATACCAAGCACGAGGTGCCTGTTTAAGGCCATACAATGCCTTCTTCAATTTGCATACATGGGATTCCTTTCCATGAATCACGAACCCATCTGGTTGTTCAATGTACACTTCTTCAATCACACCATTAAGAAATGTTGTCTTTATGTTCATTTGGTGTAGCTTCCATCTCTTAGTTGAAGCAATAGCAATAATAGTCCTGATGGATGTATAACGAGCAACAGGAGCAAATGTCTCCTCATAATCTATTCCCTCTTTCTGAGAGAATCCTCTAGCCACAAATCTTGCTTTGTACTTCTCAATGCTCCCATTAGCTGCATGTTTGATCTTGAAAAGCCATTTGGAAGACACAACTAATTTTCCTTCAAGTCTTGGTACAACAACCCAAACATCATTCTTGATAATAGACTGATACTCTTCTACCATAGTATCTCTCCATACCTGTTGACTTGATGCTTCCTCAACACTAGAAGGCTCAGACTCAATGATATGACTCATCAATGCTACATAGCCTAGAAACTTTTGTGGTCTTTTGCTTTCTCTGAATGTGCCTCTAGGAGTTGCATACTTTGCCTCTTGCATAGTCTGTCTAGCCCATAGAGGTCTCTTTCGACCTATAGCAATATCATGCGGACCATCAATAGGTTCTATGGGAACAACTGGATCACTAGCCTCTTTTGGTTCAGTAGACTCCCTCTGAATCTCAGGAGTGTGATCAAGAGAGATGTCCATATCCTGAGGAGTCTCATGTTCTTCATTATCTATCTCCATGTAGGACCCTTTAGATCTTTTGAATGCAACATCTTCTTCAAAAGAGACATCCTTGCTTATCTCAATCTGTTTTTGTCTTGGAATGTAAATCCTGTAGACCTTTGAAGATTCACTGTAACCCACAAATATTCCTTTCTTGCCAGATGGTTCTAACTTAAATCTTTTATCTTTAGGCACATGAATTTAAACAGGACAACCAAAGATTCTTAAGTGACTAACCTCAGGTTTCACACATATGAAGGCTTCTTCAAGAGTCATATTTTCCAATATTCGATGAGGGCTCTGATTTTGAACATACACTACAGTTTTGGATGCTTCTGCCCAAAGGAAGGTTTGTAAGTCTTGATCATGAATCATAGCTTTGGCTGCCTCAACTATGGATCTGCAACTCCTTTTTGCTGAGGATTGTATGGAACGCAAAACTCCCTCTTAATCCCTGCCTCAATGCAAAAATTACGAAAACCTCCAAAAGTGTATTCTCCTTCGTTATCAAATCGTAGAACCTTGATCCTCTTTCTGGACAAATTTTCAACTTGAGCCTTAAATTCTTTGAATCTATCAAGTACTTCAAACTCTTTAGACTTCAAAAAATAAATTCAACTCTTTATAGAGTAGTCATAAATGAAAATTACATAATACCAAAAAACCACTCAAGGATGCCAAAGACATTAAACCACACAAATCAGAATGAACAAGATCTAGAATACCTTTTGATCTACTTTCACTACTATGAAAAGGACCCTTAGAATTCTTACCCATTGCACAACCTCTGCAAACGCCATCATGCTCCTGACTAAGCTTCAGTAGTCCTATAACCATCTTCTCCATGGATGGAAGGGCTCTGAAATGTAGGTGAGCAAGTCTCCAATGCCATAGCTCACTTGAACTAGAAGAATCATGCAACAATGCTTGAACTGGGCAAATAGAAAGTCTATATAGACTCTCTTGACGAACACCAATCACACGCGTTGTTTTGATGCTAGAGTTCTTCGGCCAAGCAAGAACTTTTCATTCAGAGAATGCAACTTGATATCCTTTGTCCTCCAAAGCTGAAATTGATACAAGATTCCTCTTGATTCCTAGTACAAACAAGACATCACTCAAATGAAGAGGGATGCCAAAATCTAGGTGAAGAGAGGTGGCTCCAGCACCTTTTACTGAATAGCAAGCATCATCTCCGATTATCACTTAAAGGTTAGTTTCTCTTTCTACTAAATCTGAAAGATGCTCTCTATATCCTGCAATGTGTCAAGAAGCGCCACTATCAATCAACCATGTGCTACTGTCAGTTGGAACATTGCTTGATAGGGCAGAGATGAATAGAAATCCTCCTGAGTTGTCTCTTGATTGCTTTTGAGGTGAGACATCATCAACATCCGCAGTAGAAGCATGTTGCTTTGGTCTTGTTGCACAATTTCTAGCATAGTGACCATACTTGTCACATCTGAAGCACTGAATATAGGAGAGATCATTCTTCTTCTTTGGTTTAGGAGCAGAATCCGATTTCTTGTCTCTATTCCTCTTGAAATTTCCTTTTCTCCCTTCTCTTCCTTTCCTTCTTGAGGTTTGAGCAGCAAGAACATGATTGTCTTCATTGTGAGAGCTTCATCCATTACCTCTTGTTGCCAACCTGGATTCCTCTTGAATGCAATCAGCTCTAAGACGATCAAACTTTGGTAATTTAGATCTTCCACTGATACCTTGGATAAAGGGCTCCCAAGATTGAGGAAGACCATTCAGTGCCAACATGACTAAATCTCTATCTTCAACTATATCTCCAATGGCTTATAGTTAATCTTTCAACTCAGTGATCTTCCAGAAGAAGGAGATGACTGAATCTCCTTTAGCCATCTTGATGTGATGTAGTTGTTGCCTCAAGGCAAGAGCTCTGCTCGTGTTATTGATCTCATACAATCCTTCCAAAGTCTTGAACATATCTCTAGCCGTCTTTAACTTGGAAATAATTGGCACAAGGTGATCCTTCACGGAATCAATCAAGATCTTCTTGGCCTTCATGCCAGTCTTCCTCCATTGTGTTTTCTCAGTCTCATTGGAAGGCTCGGGCACCTCACTCTCCACAAACTCGAAATTATCATTCTCTTCCAATGCAATAAGAACTCTAAACTTCCAAGAGGTGAAGTTGGATGCACCATCAAGCCTATTTTCAACCTTGAGTCCGTTCACCATTTTCGAAGCTAAGATAGACTCCCTTAGATGAGAAGAAGAGAAGAAGATTTCGCTGCTTAAATAAATCTGATCTCGATCTTGCTTAAACTCGCTCTGATACCATGTTAATTTTAGGACACTTGTGAGCCCAAATGTCAAACAAGTGAATACTCTAAGGGTTTTTCAACTATGCTAATTGTGGGAAAAACTTGGCCCCGAGTTTTGTAAATCACTCACCACATGTTTTGCAAGAAAAATTGCAATCCTTGCCAAAAAATTGTCATGAATTGCAAATATGGAAAACTTGGCACTAAAAAACACAATGCAATTTTCACTTTTTATTGCATTTCCTCATCAACAAATGGATGTGTTTGGATTTGAGGACGCGGTTGTGAGAGTAGAGACTCCATTTAGATTGTTTACAATGATTGCATTTGGATTTTGACACGTTTGCATTTGAATTTTGACATGTTTGCATTTGGACCTTCGTGGGTCTACATTTTATTTTTCTGATCCAGAGACATTTCTCAATCCCAATTCAAGTATGGTTCTTGTTTGGAAATTTCTTCCAAATAGATTATCTCAATCCCTGTTTAATACATCCGAAGATATTAATACAATATTTCTATGCTATTTCTAAAAGCATAGTTACTTGTTTCTAGAAGCTATAATATTTGCAAAGATATGTATTATAATATACTTTATAACTACATCCTTAATAGTATAATTAAACTATGCTTTATACTATTTCCCCCTTTTTAACTTTCGCTGTCATTTATGATTTGTATTTTTTATTGATATTAAAATTTGAAATTCATATGTATTAAAATTTTACAGTCAAGTCTATGATGTGTATTGAACTCTAATTTTGATTTATATATAAAGAAAATCACAATCGGTAATATATTCCATAAATTCAATAATATGCATGTTTTTAAAGGCTGTTTTTAAATATTTATGTTTTTTTTATAGTTTGATAAATTTTCTGCATTATTGCAGAGTTTTTCCCTGAGCTTTTACCGAGTCGTGAGTTTTTTTAAATTTTGGGTCAGCCAATTAATTTCTGAGTCTCAAGTTTTTCAACTATGGGTTGTGGTACAATTCATCAATGTGAAGGTATGCTTGTAGGTTGGCAGGGAGTTTGCATTTGTACAGGATGATATGCAAGTTTATGGTAAGGTGGTGGCAACAAGAGTGCTTCTGGGTTTTTGGTGCTTGGGCAAGAAGAATTGCAGTCTTCTGGAAAAGTATGGTAGAGAAGCATACAAAGGAACAAGTTGGTGTCCAGGTGCAGACAGGGCAAGTTTCAGACAGGCATCTCCCATGCATCTTTGCTTGTAACAAACTGGTTGCCTTAGGGTTTGTAAAGTGCATACTAGGAGAACAAGCATTGACCACAAGTAGATGCTCTAAGGCTGCCATTTGTGGTGATTTCATCACCAATTTGGTATTCCATCTCCTTGAAGTTGCCATATGCTTAGTTGTTGCAGCTTTTTATGTCAGATCAATTTGATTGCACTTTTTTGGTTAATGCAACAGAAAAGTTAGGACAAGGGGTAAAACTTGTGGCTTGGGGGTTGGAAGGAGAAGGCTCTGCCTTCACACCTACACTAGGTGCAGAAAACACCAGTGTCATTGCTGAGTTGTGGAGGGAATTGGGTATTCTAAGGGCTTTTTGTAAAGTTGTGAGCAAAGTCTTCGAAGGGTTACAACTTACACATGCATCACCACTCAAGCCTGAGATTGGCAGCAACTTCACTATACCTGTGTTTCGTGGTCCTTCAGTACACAAAGCTCATCACAGAAGGGAGGTATATTATGGTGTAAGATTTCCTTCACTAGTAGGCAGTCATAGAGGTCATCTAGTGCATGCAAAGGAGCAATGGTTGGAGGAGATTGCTGAAAATATACCCACTTCCACTGTCCCAAGGGAGCACTGGGGGTAGTTTATTAGTGGTTTCTGTTACAAAGTCTGGTGTATGTTGCATTTTGTCAATTTTATCTGTATAATTTTTGCTGTTGTCAATAGCAGATTGTTCTCATCTCTTCCCAGCTAGTTTTAGTTAAAGGGTTACATGGCTTATTGGCATATCTATGCATGAAGCTTATTTCCAAGGGTAGGACCCCTATAGAACCCCTACTGTTAAATCTAAAACAATATTCAAAAGTAACTGGAATTAAAACAATGAAAATCAAGGTTGCAAGCCAGAAATTAATAGAGAACATTAGAAATCAGCATAAGCAAAATCTGGTAATCAACTAGATATAAGATATGGCACAAATTACTGTAATATATATGCACAAATGTCAAAATCAGCTCATAATTCAGAAATGCACTAATTTACGGTGCAAATTGTTTACATCTATGGACCAGTGTCATGCCCCCGAAATTGCAAATAAGTAAATAAAATAAATAACAACATAAATATTAAATATTGAAAATATAAATATTAACAGTTTAAATATTATTATAATTATAGGCATTATAATATAATGCTATAATTATGCCAAAGGCGTGTCCCTATTTGAGCTTTCGGAGCTCAATTTGTCAATCAACGGTTTATAAGCACCGGGAGGGCCTGGTTGACAGTGTGGTAAAATGCAGCCGTAGATTGTTTAAAGCAGGCAGATCGAATCATTCCTCGCGTTCATCACTGTTGATCTGTAACTCCTCATCAGAGCTAGTCTTCACTTAAGAGTTTGAATGTAAACCGATCCTGTTTAATGTTCATAACAGAACTTGAGGAATTAAGGAATAAACCGACCCTGTTTAATGTTCATAACAGAAGTTAAGGAATTAAGGAACAAATTAAACCGCTACTCCACTGAAGGAACTTGTGCCTGTTTGAATGTAACTCCTCATCAAATAAATCATCACCGTTGGTCTGCAACTTAAGAGTCTAACGTACCAGGTGATTCAGCTGATCTAGCAGTCTCCCCATGTCTGTCCCCTTCATTATGCATACCCCTAAATGGTGTAGTGCCAATACAATGATGGTGGTGTTGTTGGTCCCACTCCCCAGCAAGCCCTGTTCCATGCATTGCTCCTTCAACTGCCCTATGTGGCCTGTTGGCATTTCTCTCATCTAACAGGGACTGTCTTTCAATGGGTTTGCCATTGACCCCCAACTCCACCTCAGAGCTGTGAGAGGAAGGCTTCAAATGCTGTCCATAGCCAATCAGCACAGCCTTCTCCATGTCTCTGTCACTTGAATCACTCCTTGCACTGGAGGCAGCACCTCCTCCTTCTCTACTACCCAACGGATCAATCCTCACTTCCTGAATCTCTTTAGATATCTTGGGGATCAATGCAGATGAAAGCTTTTCTGGCAGCCTGGATTCTAATTTTGCTTAAAAAGAAAAAATCAAAAGAGTGAATATTGAACTACACACTGAATTTGGGAACTTCCCGCATCGTTCTTGGCCTTCACATGTAACACCACATCGATACCCAAAGAGCTTTTGGTGGGTTTTTTTTAACATTTCAAGCAAAGTAGTCGTTCATCATAAATAGTATGCTAACATGTTAGAGAGTAGTGTTTGTGCATGGCTGTCTATGGATGTCATGTGTTGCAAATTTCAGTTTGCATGTGATCGAATTAATAATAATAAGTGTTAAATAATGGAATGAAATAAACTTACACAAATTTAGATTTTTTCCTTAAAGAAAATAAGGATTATCTGATTTGAATATTTGCATTTAAAACATAAAGCAATGCAAATGAAAAAAGAAAGTTGCCATCAAATTGACAAAAATTATTGCAAATGGGAATAGAATGTTTCCATCGAGTTGTCAAAAGAATATTTATGGCTGAAACTTGTTTTTTATGACTCAATAGTGGTTTGCAGGACTTGTTTCAAGCTCAAATCTCACATTATATGTAGCCTATCTGCTAATAAAGTGTGATATGATGTTTCTATGTATGATTATTATCATGTTTATTAAGAAAAAATACAAATCTTTTAATTCTAATTTTTATTGGATAATATTTTTAGCTGTTTTATCACACTTTACATAAATCAAAGAGAAAAAGTTGTTAAAATCTTTTAATTCTGATTTAGATTGGTTAATATTTTTAGTTGTTATATCACACTTCACATAAATCAACAGAAAAAGTTATTGTAATACCTATGATTCTATTTTTAGAGAGCCCCAATAACTCCAATGGGGAAGAAATAAATAACTTAGCAAGCAACGATGTCACTGGTGCATGTAAAATTTTATATATATTTCTAGAAAAAATACTCTACAATAGAAAACACCAGCATAAAACATTTTTTCCCTCCAATTTCTATTTCCTTTGCTCTTTTCAAATTAGAGCTCTTCGGAATACCCATTGCACACATAGGTGCAATTGCTAGTATTAAAGTACATGTAAAACCAATATAAAAATAAAATAAATATATATATATATGTAAAACCAATATAAAAAGATATATATTACAAGGGCAGCAATTGTTAATAATTAAGGCAACAATTTATAATAACTAAAAAGCAGCGATTAGTAAACAGAAATTACAAATGAAATACTATATTATTATAGGCAGTGATTAACATACAACAAATAGCGATACATTTAAGAAGCCATGATTATTATGTGTTAATGTAGCAATTAATGTGTCTTAATATGCAGCGCTTGAAGTTCACAAAAGGCAGCGAACTTCATAATGATTAGTCAACAAAAAGGTAATGGAATTTGAAAAGGAAATGACTCTCCATTCGCACCCTTTCTCCAATTAATAAGAGATATAAAATCAGTTTGTGGTATGTGGATTAAGAAAGAGGGTGAGTGTGAGATACAGAGATGTATAAGTAAGAGAGTTGGAGGTAAAAGCTGAAAGAAACAGAATGATAAATCAGAGAAATTAAGAGCAGATTTTATCAATGAAAGAATATAATATGATTCAGAAACAAGGAATAAGGATCAGTAGTTATAAGAGGTCTATTGGCTTAATATATTATTATCAGAAATATATATCTGGGAAATAAGTATAAATATATATATGCTCATAGCAACTGATTTTGAAATTAATTAGAAATAATTATTTAATATATATATTTATGAAATAGATATATATTATGTACAATTATGCAATAACAATGCTTGGAGCAATTATTGAGTCTTATAAGTAATTATGATTCTTTAATATGAGTATGAATAACAGAATCAATAATTGTAGTGTGATAATGTGGAAATGCATATTCTAAATCATTAATCTATCTATAACCCGGCAAGCAATCATGTGGAAGAGAAGGGGAAATGCAAGGAAGGGGAACAGATACGAGATCACCATCTAAGTAGACCACCGCATGCTGGATGTCCAATGTGCCTGCCACTTGTGGCCAAGAGGGTGAGTGTTCGCTCTTAGGCTTAGATAGGGGGATTTCCGGGCACCCTATTGTGATTTCCTTTCCAACCTCTATGATGGTTGATTGTTGGAGAGATCATAAGTCATAAGAGAATGAATAAGAATAACAGGAGTTGTAATTCATACTGCATTATCAATCTGATCATAAATTATTAAGGCCTTTATAATTTGTTCATGGGAAGGAGAGATTGAAGTACATGAATGGGGGGGCGAGATTCCTTGCTAAGTAGACAAGGGGGTTGACTACCCACCCTTGGGCTTAGAAGTAGGAAAGACTCCTAGCACCCTCTTGAGGTTACTTCTCTAATCTTCCCCAATGATGAATTATTGAGGGGATAATAATTTAGAATCAGCATTGTGAATTACTCATCTAGATCAGTACATATATATGTTAAACAATGTGGTGGATGTAACAATACTAATAATCAATTAATTATATTATATTATGAATCAGTGGCTAACATTATTGCAGGGTTAAACTAGAGTCTATCAGAAGTTGTAATTTAATAAAATGTCTCCTACTTGGAAATTGCGATTTTAGGGCAGAATTCTAAGTATACCAAATAGGGGACATTACAACCAGTTGGGTGCTTGGAAAAATAGAGTAAATAACACTGTTTAAATATCATTACGATTTTTTTATTCAGTTGTGGAATGCCCCTAGTCCCTCTCAATTTTGTAGAATTGAGTAACATTTTTTAAAATAGATAGATTATTTCCTTTGCAGTCTGGAAGAATTCATTCTTTGACTTCCACACTTAGGTTTAACTTGATGCACAAGTTGTAATTAGAAACTTGGTCAATATTTAATTTTCTAATGGCTTGAAAAAAGGTTCCAGTATAAACTCAAATTTTTGTCACATTTCAAAACAATCAAGCTCAGCAGAACATACAATTTTAGGAAAATAGAAGTTGACTAAACCCAGCAGAAATTTATTATTTCATGGAACAAATGCTATAATGAACAATACCAACAGTAGTGCCATGGTTTCCAACATTTCCACTAATATAAACAACTAATATCAGGGCAGGGAATTGATCTGTCAAAAGCAGTAATAAAGTTAACAAGAAACATCTAGGAGGAAAAGTCTGGAAAGAAAAATGAACAGATGTGTACACAGGCAAGATCAATCATCAAAAAGAAACTACAAATCCACTTAATCATAGGGATAATAATCTAAGATGGAGAAAAACATTTAAATGTGGGATAAATTATAGAGCACAAAATTAATAAGCATAGCAATCAATCTTTAATGGCCTAATGCTTGAGTGAGACATTTAAATATTAACAGCAGACATTTCCTACTAATGTGTGCATGCATAGTTTGCATTCTGAAAACTAAAAGATAAATGAGCTTTATAATCCGACCTGTCTCTGTTTATCCCTGGAATATCTACCACGATGAGAGCCATGACAGCCATCCGATGCATGTGATCAGCAATGGATTCTGCATTTTCTATTCCATGGTTGACCCATCCCTTTCTTTTTGTAGTCTAAAAAAGGTAACACAACAATTCATCTGATTAACATAAGCTTAAATATTCTTTCAGAGCTGAATGATCAATACTGATTTTCACAGGTAGATTAACTGAGGCTAACTAGCTATGGGAATGAAAATAAATTTTTCTTTCCAAAAAGCCTGCTTGTACATCATTCAGGGAAAACAAAATTGCAAGAAAATAATATATATCAACTACTAAGGCAAGTAAAAAAGATACCACAATCCAACTAGAAAAATCTATCCCAGATTTTAAATTATTGTAAAAATAAAGTAAAAACACAAACTTTACGCATTTGTTCTTTAGTGTCTTTTAATGCCCTCAAAAAGTTGTTACAGGTGTGAATCTGAATACCTTTAAAAAGTATTAGATTTCATTATTGACTACATATGGATCAATTACCACATAAATATGTAACCACAGAATTCTGATGGAAGATTCATGGATTGTTGAACTTCTTCCTATCTTGTTCCTTGCTCTTGCATTTTTTCTAAATTGCACCATACATCTGTCTATACTCTATAGTACTTATTGGACATTTACGCATTTTTTATGAGTGATAGAAAAACAATTCTGTTAGTTCTAATGAAATCTAGAAAGAAATTCAAGATTTTTCATCACATGAACCCCAAGTAAAAAGATCGTTTTCTTCAAAAGAAAAAGATCATATCCTTTGCTTGCCTAGGTTCTTTCATTTTTTAAGCCAGTAAGGCCAACAATCTCACCTATTTATTCATTTCTTCTTTTTCTTCATCCAAGTGTCATGAACCTTTTGTGGAGTACTTCTTCCATCATCACCACAGGCAACCTGTTGGCTTCCATCCCTCATAGGGAACTGAACCTTGATTTTAAAGTTATTTGTGATTATGCACTTCTAGATCCTTTATATGTGCCTCCATTTCAGACCTGATGTGCTTCTGGCCTAGAACACACATATGTGAAGCATCATTGGAGCGACAATCAACCCACTTAAAACCCTGGCAGTCTTCCAATCATATAATTCTGCACTTTAACATCTATTATCCCTCCTTATATTTTATTTAGTCCAGTGTTTCTCTGAGTTTTAGGATGGGAATGCAGGAATGTGGGGACACAGTTTCAGTGATGGCATAAATTTTGCCTAACTTTGAGACAGTAGGGGGATAGCAGGGGGGTAGTTATTTAAATAACTTAAACTAAAAGCAGCTAGTATTTCAAAAATCAAATGCAATATGCTGAACTTACCCTTTTTAGGCAGTTTTAGCATTTTTTTCCTTAATAGTTACATTTTTCTATTTTTATGCACTAAATGGAGCAGGCTGTCAAGTTTTGAAGGGGTGCATCCCCTCCAAGTCCCAAGTCCCTAGGATGTCAAGGACATCACTAGACCCCTAGGGACACATCCCCATGGAACATCAATTTATTCTACATGTCTCCCAGCAGAGCTTGTTGCAGAAGTCTAAACCAAGATATATATACCCCAATACCACATAAAAGAATATCCCGATCCACTTGAAAGAAGAAGACCAATATTGTCGTTTTGTTGATGCCTACCGACATCCTTACATATAATAAAGATTATAAACCCTTTATGAGGTCCTTCAAGCTTTGGTTTATTTTTGCAATCAAAATGAGATCATTGACATATAAGAGACATCCACACATATCTCACCAAGTGGGTGCATCCCACAGCCACACTTGTCCATCCATTCTTCTAATTTGTCGATGTATATACTATGTTATCGGTTCGGCCCCTTGGACCTGAAGGTTAGGCTCCAATCTGCCCCAAATGTGGATCCGAGTGCAGTTTGGTGGGGAATCCAAACAGGGTTCTGCAAACGCTCTATGGGTTCATCTTGGATGGACCCAAGCAAACCCGTCCTGAATTTTGCCTTCTTACACTCCTGCTATAACGAATCCGTCACTTTTTTGTGATTTTTTCTGTCTTTCTAAGTTTACATTTAGTTCATCATTCATCCTTGTTGTTTTTAGGTTTATTTGCAACTAACAGAATGAGATGTCTTTTCATGGAATGTCTTGAAAGTAAGATCATCTTAATCCATCTTTGTATCTTTAGTTGTGCCTAAGTTTTCGTGACAACTAGTGATGGCAATATGTGGATTTCCATTTGAGAATTGAAAGTCAAGTTATATCGTTAGCTATGTTAAGTTGTTTTGATTGATTGTTCCTTCATTGGGAATCTTATGAGATAAACCTTGTAAGATCACCTCTTGGCTGTTGTGTTGAAAACAAAGCTCCATCTTTGAAATATTCCGAACCAATTTTTTCCGATTTTTGGAATGCAATTACAACAACATACACCCGTTAGGGTTAGCACTTAAAAACCAAAGCGATGCAAAATTCAACTCTAACCAAGAATGCGCCAGTTGACGGCGAGCATATGGTCAGAGGATCTCAATGCAATGCTAAAAGATTAACTCTAACCAAGAATGTGCCTGAGATGGACGAACATATGGTCAGAGGATCCCTACCAACAAGTGCTGAAAGTAAACTCAACACCCAGAATGTGCTTTCAATCCCGGAGTGGGAATGGAGCTACCATAGGGCGGAGATGCTAAGAAACTATAATGCAAATCAACTGTAAATAGGCAGCAAGCCAGCCTCTTCCACTTATTCAGTGGGTATTACAAAGCATGATGAGAATGATGAGAAGAAATGCTGACAGTACTACTGTTCAGCATACAATAATATAGAGAATGCCTGCAAGAACAAGGATTACAAGCTCTTCAATTGCTGCAATAGTAAATGTGACCTCCACCAAGCTTAGTAAGACTTCCTAACACCAAACCTTCACCAAAAATGCACTTTCCAAAATCTGATATGACAGAACAGCAACTTGAAATGCATAACCAGCAACCCTAGAATCCACTAAAATGTTCACAACTCACTCAATACTTGTCAAAATGACATGAGACTTGATGCAAATGAATGCTAGGATGATGACAATGAAGACTAGACAAAGAAACAGCTGACAAATTGAAGTATTTTTTTTTCTAAACACTTGCCAGGCGGAACAAAATGGTACAGCCTCTAGAAATGTTCTACCAACAAGATAAAATCAGATTCTTCATTATAAATCACCAAAATTTGCACAAATGGGCGCCTAAGGCATAGAAATGGTTCTAGCCAATACCCAGAACGAATATATTTTTATTTTTTGACTTATGAGCAAAAACAACATTCAGCAACTTGAAGTCAGCAACTCTAGAACTTCATTAACATGCTAGAAATTGAACTACAAATGCACAATAACTACTACAATGCAAAATCTCACTACACATCCACTCAACTACAAACTAACTCTCCACTAGTTGCTATCTTTCAAGCAAGAAGTCGAGCCAAGGCTAGGAGGTATACATTCCTCGAAGCAATCCCAATACCATTTCGGCAGCATAACATTACTCAAGTCATAAGATGGTAAAATGAAGACCCCAGGCTTCCTTTTATAACTTTGAGAAGACCCTCCAGAAGCTTCCAGAAGGTGCGCCCTAATTTCAAAATGCTTTTTAGGGTTTGATTTTGACCATTGATCAAGCTTAAGTTGGCGCCCCATTTCAAGAGGGATATAAATCATTTTTAAATAAAATAATAAGCTCTCCAAAGTTGGCGTCCCTCCTCCAAGAGTAATTTTGACTTTAGAATAATTAAATTTTTCCCTGATGATGCATCCACCCATGAGGTCCCCCTTTTCAGAACAACTTAAAGTCATATTACTAGGACAAGGGGTTATTTTATAAAATAAAACATTATTGACTTTAAATAACTTATTTCTCCAAAATGAACCCCTTAAGCCAAAAATCATAATCACCCAATGAACTGCAAGTAAAGGAAAGTTGACTGACCTGGTGCTGACTGGACCACTGCTAAATATAGAATTTACTAAAAATAGTAAATTCAAGAAGTTGCTCATAATGCAATGCATGTGCCACCATTGCGAAGCTCTCTGAAAACCCAGAAAGAATCCGCAATCCAAAATCCCAAACTCCAGGATGTAGCCGTCATAACTTACTAAAAATAGTAAGTCCGGAAAGGTTGCTCGACGCGGTTGCAAGTCATACCTCTGCAAAGCTCTCTGAAAATCCAGAAGGAATCCAGAATCCAAACACCCAAACTCCAACAAGCAAAACACTGAATCTTCAAGAGAACCCACCAAACAGTCGGAAACCCTAATTCTGCCTCTGACTAGCCGACAGCACCCCGGGGATAGGCCATCAATCACTGAGAAGTGCAGTGCTAAAAATGGGGACATTACAATCTTTTGGAAGTCTTGGTAGTATCTTCCTAAGTAGTGCAGCCATTTGATGCCTAAGACTACATTTGTGTCTCCTATATTTACAACATAGAAGTCTTCTTTAATTGGATGCCTTCCCAAGGTGATGCTTAGTTGTAGCACCCTTCTTGTGCATGAGTAGTAAACCCATCAGCCATGGCTACCTTAAAGCCCTCAAACTTTTCAACTTCCAAATTTATTCTTTTAACTAAGCCATCGTCAATAAAGTTGTCTATGGCACCACTATCCACTAGTACGATCACCTTTTGTCCTTAAGAACACTACGAATTCGAAAGAGATGGTACCTGGATGCTTTTGAGATTGCAGCTAGGGTTCCATAGTCTTCTTCCTCAAACCTTCCTTTCTTGCTTGGAATTTCGCTTTCTTCTTCCATTGTTCTTCGTCAGATAATGCCTCTAGATTATGTGCTTGTCCTGGGCACTTATGTCCTATCTCCAATTTTCTCTTGCATTTAAAACACAATCCTTGACTTCGGAGCTTTATCTTGTCTTCCCAAGTTGGTTGTGTTTGAGAAGGCAATGGCTTGGGTTGCCAACTTCTTTTATAGGGAATTTGGTTATGTGATTTGGATGGCATATTCATGGGTTGGCTCTTCTCCTTTGTTGATGTGGTTTCCAATCGTAGGGCCTTTTGAATAGCATCTTGGAGGGTTGTGGGGTCAAAAGTACTTACGAAACCTCGAATTGTCTCCAATAGCCCTTCAATAAATAGGTATGTTAGTATTTTCTTTGTAATTCCCAGTACCATGACGGAGATCCTTTGGAATTCAGTAACATAGTCTTCTTCCACAAACCCTTGTTTTTGTAATTGGTTTAATTCCTTGAAGTGCCTCTCGGGGTGTTTTTGGTCGAATCGTTCCATGTGCTTTTGTGTGAACTCATCATATGTTGTTATATTTTGGTGTCCTTGTGTAATAATGCCATGGTGCCACCAATCATGTGCAACCCCTTCTAAATATAAAATGGCAAACTTGATAGCATCTTCTTCTGTCATGGGACTAAGGGAAAAGTAGGTATCTAATTTTTGGACCCATGAATGTGTCGTGACCTTTCCTGACCCATCAAAGGTGGGGAGAGTCATTTTACTCACCCTTTGACGTAAGTCTTTATTTGTTTGCTTGTGTCCCTTTCTACATGTAGTTCATGATCTTGTATCATAATATGCCTCAAATGGGATGTCTCTCTTAATTTCAAGGTCTAACCTTGAGTAGGCTATAGCAATTTCATCAAAGTCGTTAATTTGTGGATTAGTTCCTTCTTCTCTAGATGGCCCTTCCCTAGGTAGGAAAGAGGGTCTTGTTGCCCTAGGTGTTGACCTTAACGGTGATATGTTGTTATTTTCCAAGTGGTTTGAGTCTCTCCCATTTGTTTGGTTGGGCTTAAGGAAATTGATGGTATTATTCATGTTTTGTAAGGTTTGGAGCACTTGAGTTGTCCTTTCATTTTGCTCCATGAAGGCTTGGGTTGTTCTTTCATTCTGTTCCATGAAGGCTCTCAATTCGTTTCCTAGTTGTTCACTCATTTTGTTGTTTCGGTTAGAGTTGCCTTTTTCTGCAAGTTTCCTTCTCTTACTAAAGCCCTTTGAGTCCTTTGGCTTAATTGCATAAACTACCCTTCTTGATCCTCAGGGTGGCAAGATCAAGGCTTTGATACCACTGTAGTGCCCCCTACTTCGGATATTCCTAGATTTTGCCCTAAAAGCACAATTAGAATCCAAAATAAGAAATTTAATGCATTTCAGATTGTAAATTTACCAATTGAAATGCCCTTTATAAGATATAAATCCTGGTTTAGACCCCGCACACAAAATTAGTCACTAGAAATCGACATTAGATCATATGGCATGAAAATATACATATTACTAATCATCAATGAACATCATGATATCTATGGACATTAGTCACATCAAAATCTAACTTAAGGCAATAGTCATTCCAATGTGGATTCCCCATAATAATCTCATTAGGAATTCATCGAAATGGTTGCAAACTGCAGTCTCAAGGTTGGTCGCCCTTGTACTACGAGAGCATGGAAGGTGGGCCACCCTTCCATTCCTCAATCCACCTTGGAGGCGCTCCATCCTCCTTGACCAAGCCCAAGAGCACTCATTCGCTTCCAGCCCACGAGCACTCCATAACGGGGTGGCGAGCTTGATAAGAGCGTGAAGACTACCTCCCTTCCACCAAGCCCGAGAGCACACATTTGCCTCCCGGCCCACGAGCGCTCCATCTCGGGGGTGGCGTACTTGATTGCGGGTCTATTGGGCCTTCACCTCTCGTGAACTCGAAAGGTTGATCAGCCTTCCTGTTTCGCAATCACTTCTTTAAATTCAAAATAGATTATTATAAGAATCTATCATCCATATTTATAATAAAGGAAGAATCATAATTACTTATAAAGATCAATACTTGCAAGTAGCATTATTGCATGATCATATATATATATAAAAATTTAATTCCCAAATATATTCTTGCCAATAATATTTAATCCAATAGATCTCTTATAATTTCCAATCCTTATTCCTTTGTTTCCAATCTGCTGCTTTTCCAGATTTCTAATCGATCCAATGATCCCAATTGATGCCTTCCTCCAATAAAATGTTTTCTCTTTAATATCTTCCCCTTGAGGGGAAAAGTCACATCCTTTCATAAATTATATCCCATGCAAAGAGTCATGCCTTTCCTCAATGGAGCGCTGCCTTTCTTCATTAATTATTATTATTTTTGTTATTTATTTTACTGTCTTCTTTCCAAGATGGAGCGCTTTCTTTTAGACTCTTCATTTTACTTTTAATTCATACCTTTTGAGGCTAAATAGCCTTCCTTTACCTTGATTGATCATTCATAAGAGGCTGTGATTTATTATAGCTGCGATTCATTTTTATTATTATAGGGAATTGCTGCTATTATTACTAGTGTAGCACAGGCTGCAGGGGTTTGGGATTTGGGGCATGACATATCTTCAGAGTACAAGGCTCCACAAGTGGCTGATTTGTTCTTTAGAGAGATGTTTTGATTACATGGGCTACCAAGGAATATTGTGAGTGACAGGGACAGCAGATTCATTAGTTTTTTTTGAAAAGAACTCTTTCGATTGATAGGTATGGAATTGACTTCAAGCACTAGTTATCATCCTCAAACAGATGAGCAAACAAAGATTGTGAACAAATGGATAGATAGGCAAGCAATTTGAGGGTATTGTGAACAAATGGATAGATAGGCAAGCAGTTTGAGGAAGGGAGGACTATCGTGTTCCTTCCTTTTTGAGTCAACTTCTAATGCCCTCATACATAAAGGTGTTTCCTAACACCACATAAATAAATATATATGTATATAATATATTAATTAGTAAATATTTAAATATAAATATATTAATTTAAATTAATTTTCAAATTTCAATCAAGGTGCCAAAGATTGGGCCCAAAATGTGTGGAAGGTATATTAACAAGTTCATTTCTCAATTTTTGTCATCAAGGATCATTTTACTATTATGTAACTTGTATTTTCTAACATCTAGTTGTTGAGGACAAAACCCCTCATGATCTGAGGTAGGATGCAAACCCTCACCTCATCTTGCAATCCAGATCTAGGGTTGCAAGTATGTTGATTGGAAATTTTGACACTTTCAGGTCTAGCATCCAAGATTGGTGAGCATTTCTCAAGGACAGGACAGTTAGGCAATTGTTTTCAAGCTGCTGAGGCATCGCCACTTCACACAATTCACACAAGGTGTGACTGCAAGTCCATCTACCCTTTGGCATCCGTAGGCTTGGACCATTGACAAGCACCATAGGTCCCATTCTGGAGAAAACAGGGCATAGTTAGGGGGGCAAACTCTGGACGACAACAATTGCAAACTAGTCTACAACGGTACCTAAAGCATCCCTGCAGCAGCCAGCAACCAGGCCCAAATCCGAGTCAAATATCCTTGTGCAGTGAGATTCAAGCCTAAACTGCATTCTTGCAATGTCTGAAATAAGCAGCAACTATTTGAGGGTTATCACACCTCAAAACTTAGATCAGGCATTAATTATCTCAAGTGGATGGGAGTTTGAGCACTACTTGTTAACCCATCGCCATACAGAAACCCTTGAAGCGGGGTTTATCTAAGGACAGCAATAGGATCAGATTCACTATTCATACATAAGCATTTGTACACTCTTTCAAGACAGAAAAATTTTATAAATCTCCAGTCCAGGTTCAGAACTCTGTTAAAATGCAGATGTCATTTGTTTTCTAAATTTTTTAGCAGCTGTACAATTTTCAATGTTTGAAAATTTCAATTGGAATCAATTATTATTACTGTTATTTCACTGCATGACTGTATTGTGAAGATTTCAAATCGGTTGGGAATGGGTAGGGTAGAATATAAAACCATAGGTCATTACAACTTGTCAATATTCTTGTACATTAAAAATATTAGATGTCTCTAATATTTCTGATTTTAGGCTGGAAATATGTATATACTATATATTTATGATTTTTATATGTTTTTGTATGGATCAGTGTTCCACGGGGATGCAACCCCCCCAAAAAACCCCACGTTTCCTAGACGGGGACGTCTACGAGACTTGGGGTCTTGGGGGGGGCATCCCCCCACCAACCCACCACCAATGCCACCATCCCACCACCAGTGTCACTCTCTCCAAGACACCGCTAGGACTTTGAGGATGCTACAGTGTCCTCAAGACGTCTAGGAGACTCCTAGTTGTCTCCAAAATGTATAATTCTTATACTTATAAATGTTTTTATAACTATTTTTTCAAGTACTATATGTATTTCAGCACCCTAGCCCCCCACTCCACCACCCCCAAACTTAGACCCCCCATCCCTGCGTCCCCGAAACACGTCCCCTGCCGTCCCCCAATCCCCGTCCCCGAAACCCCGTGGAACACTAGTATGGATGAATCCAAAATGAACTCAAGCCCAAAAAAAATTTTTACTGAACCCCAAACCAATACTAAGATCGGTAACTTAGGTTTTGGGATAAGTCTAAATAGGTTGTAGGCCATAATGAAGATATGTTTCTTGATTTTATAATCTTTATGGGAGAAATGCTATCTAAAGAACACCTTTACCTTGAAAATGGGTTGGTGATATCTCACATGGAAATTCAGGGGTGTTGCAAGATCAACTTATGCATTGTCAACAAGGAGCTTACTACCTAAAACTTGTGCCACAACTATCTAGTCAAAGAGGAGACTTTCTACATGAGATGCCCCAAAGAAAAGTGTTAAAAATCTATTGTTGCAAATATTTAATGCATGCTTGTAGGAGTTGAATGTCAACTCCCAACACCCCAGGATCAGCTTTCAAACCAAAATATCTTCCACAAGAGAGAAATGGCAAAAATAGCATGCTTGATTATGGATGCAAGACTGATTGATTGAACATGAAATGTACATGAGATACCTTGCTTATAAAGACAAGGTTGAGAGATAGGATTAGACAAGATCGTGACATGTGTCTTAATCCTATACAATGAGACAATTACCTCAACAATTATTAAATAACCTAGGACGCAGGTTTAAATGACATGATAAGATAAGATAAGATCACATGATACCTAAGACTTCTAGAAAGATTCCCTAAGACCTAAGTAAACTTAACATGTGAATAAGACCTACTAGGTGAACTAGTTAGGTAAAATACCAAATTCACACCAACAATGCCAAGATTAGGCCATAGGATCTGTTTGCTTATAGCCATTGATCTAAAACTCAAATTTAATGTTTTTTCCCAAGTTCTTGGGATGGAAAAGACTGCTTTTTGGGTTGTTCTCTTTAAATAGACAACTGAAACTTCGTACAAGTGTTGGAAACTCTTTGATTTAATTTTTTTTTATTTTTAAAATGAATTTTTTACTTGTTTTTCCTCTAATTTTCTGAGCTTTCCAGACATGGGTTATGCTTTTCTGATGAATCTCTGTACTCCAACTGAATGTTGATGAATTTGAACAAGCATTTCATGAAATATCTCAAGAATTAGAGGCTATGAGGGTTATATGTACCTGATTTGCACATGTATATGGTATTCATTGCATCACTCTTCAATGGTGATTGTCCTCAGACTCCTTCACCTTTCTTGTTTGCATGATTATGTGTTAACCGACCAAACAAGGATTGGTTTCACAAGGAATTGATCTCTTCAACAGGGGTAGATTTCTCATCTCCACAAAACAATCTCATTTTCTATCTTCAAGCCCTTGTTTCTTTTTGGTATTTTTTGTACATATGAACAGCACAGGATTAGTTTTAAGAAAAAAACTTGCAAATTGTTGTTATAAAGTTGAAATCTTATGCTTGCAAAGGTGAGTTCATTGCTGATTTGTGAACCTAAGGTGATATTTGAATGCAATGGATGTTTTAGATCAATTTGTAGATGATTGCTAAATCTAGAATCACTGATCATTTTATGCAATTAACCACATGTTTGTTTGCATGACTTCTGAACCACCATAGGCCCCTTCAAATGGAACAACTTCAAACAGTAATTGTGTTATCCTGCATGACCTAGTAATATAAACCTTACAGATAGTTGATTAACTTTCAAGAGATTAATTTCCTTTCAGGAGTGGTGAGGTAGACTTAGTACTTTACTTGAGTTGATGAGTGTGTCAAATCACCCAATGCCTCAAATTGAGGATCTTTTTGATCAGCTTAGAGTAGTAGCAGTCTTCTCTAAATTTACCTAAGATCGGGGTATCGTCAACCCCATATTAAGTATAAAGACATTCATAAATCTGCCTTTAAAACAAGGTAAGGGCACTATGAATTCACAATGCTAACATCGGGTTGACCAGTGCACCCAAAGCCTTCAAAGACTTAATGAATTGTGTTTAGAGATATGCTAGATAAACTTGTCCTAGTTTTTATAGATGATATCTTGATATATTCTAGAAACCAACAAGACAATGAGAATCATTTGCATTTGAGACAACAAAAGCTTTATGGTAGGCTATCTAAGTGTTTCTCCTTTCAAAAGGAGATCCATTATTTGAGGCACCTTATATATCCCAAGAGGGAGTGGCTTGATCCTAAAAAAACAAAGCAATCTTAGAATGGCCACCTATCACAAGTGCAACTGAAGCATCCAATCTGATGGGACTTGCTAGTTACTACCGATAGTTTGTACAAGGTGTGGAGGAGGGGGGCTGGCTGCTCCGAGACCCCAAGTCACGGGAGGGTCCTAAGCAACAGGTGCCCTGATCTACCTCGAGCTTGCTAAACAATTCGAAAAGGTTAAGTGGTTAAGGTAGAAAAGGAAGAGCAATCTGGTTGCTATTGTCCTTCTGCTAACCCGAATGCTTTAGGGATTCAAACGAGCTGATTCCCAGAGTTTAATCTACGGCCCAAACAGCTCACTGCCTGAGGACGACAGCATAGGACACAGACTCCAGTGCGGCACACTGGCATCTCAGTGGGGCTAGCGTCCATACAGACAGGGAGTGTGAGGAACAGATAAAAACACTAGGAAACAAGCTAACAAATTGACTAGTAGAGTTTTTATGCTATGACAGAATATAAAGATAGTACGAAAACGAAGTACAACAAGAAGAATACTTTAACTAATCTATCTTCGAATTGACAAAGGAGGATAAGAAAGCGATACCGAACTTTGTGCAACTTGATTCTTCAAATAGTTCCAACCAAGAAGCACCTACACACACAAGACCAAGGAAAAATGTTGGGGTTTTCTTTAGAGGACTACCTTAGTCAGTCTCCTACTTTTGTGTTTCCACCTCCATGGACAGCCAAATAGCAACGATGTAGAACATGATAAAGAAAGTGTATTGAAAATGGAAGTGCCAAGCAATACACAAAACACAATATGCTACTATGCAAGTATGATGATGCAAAAGTGAATGCTAATGGTGGATATCACCTTCACAACCACGTGCTCTCAAGGCAAGTAGAGGAAGGTGCGAGCTTGCAAGTTCTCCAACAATGTTGTCGCAACGAACGGAGTTGAGAAGCCAAGAGACCAGCAACTTGCAGCTACAATGAAGGTGGTGGTGAAGCTTGAAAGTGTGTAAGTTGATTAGCAAAGCATCGAGAATATAGTCAAGTGTGTAGGAAATGGTGAAGAAGTTGAATGGAATGAAGGAATAAGCAATTTGAAAAGTAAAATGGAGGCAAAGGAATCGTTTTGTGTCGGTCAAGGGGGCAAGAGGCGTTACAGTTCGTGTCCAATGGAGAAACGTAATGCCTCTACAAATTCCAAAGGCAGGAATCCTGTTAGGAGGCAATGCGGCGCGTGGACATTCACGCAATGCACGCGCATCCCTGACAAAATTCCTCCACTGACATGCAAATAAACTACCGAGTGGGTAGGGAAAGGTGGCAGATGTTAGGATTGCATCATCGAAATTACATTTTTCCAAGGTAAGGGGTATGAAAATGGGGAATTTGAAGGGGTGCAAATTCATGCCATTACATTTTGCCCCCACATTAGCAAGCATATGCGTCAGTGAATGCGAGGTAAAGTAGAGAAAAAGCTTAAAAGCATATACTTGAACCGTCGAGGAAGCAAACCGCAATCTGACATGCCTGGACGTGTAGGAGAGATGGCTCCACAGGTACTCGGTCCTATGGAAATTTGAACAAAAGCTCTACAGGTGCTTGGTCCTATAGAATTGGCTCCACGGGTGCTCGGTCTCGTAGAAGATGAACAAAGGATCTACATGTGCTCAGTCTTGCAAAATGAAAGTGCTTTACAGGTGCTCAATCTTGCAAAGGAGGTGCCACAAGTGCTCAGTCCTAGGGGGCTGGAAATGAAAGGCTCTGCAAAGTCTGATTGGCCCTTACAGGTGCTCGGTCCTGCAAGGCAAGCTTGACAAGGTGCTCGGTCCTCCAAGCTTGATTGTAAAAGCAGCTTCACAGGTGCTCGGTCTTGCAAAGCAACATGTTAATCCACAGACAAAACATGTCAGGCAAGCAAAAGTCACACAAACAGACAGTTATATCTCAGAACAAACAATTGAAGGAGAAGCTTTCAAAGGGCTCCCTCAGGAACCCTTAAAGATTGCAAGGGGCCCACGCAAAGGGATGCTCCGTTTGAAAAGTAATGACATTTTTGCAAACGATCCTATCATCAAGGAATCCTTTTGAAAGATTCTCTTTCGTCAAGGAATCCATAAAAAAGAATGGCCTTCTCGAAGGCGAGTTTTCCAATTCTTTTTGCTACGAATTTGATTTCGAAAGAAAATCTTGCTAAGGGGATCTTTATTGAAGGATGCAATTTTTGAAAAATGCAAAAATTTTCAGCAAAGGATTCGTTGGCCACTGAATACTCCTTATTGAAAATCAGAGAAGTACGAGCCCCCCCTTAGGATGGTGTGTGCGAACTAAAGGAGCACGTGACATCCTAAGGAGAGAGGAAATACAGAGATGTCATGGCCCACAATACATGATGAGATGTAGACGTGGAAATGTTGTCGCACACACGAGGGACAACACATAGGCACCACAACATCAAGAAGCAAGCAAAGAAGAGAGAAAGGTAAACAAAGAAAAATAAGCAAAGACGAAGAAATCAAGAGATAGCTGATATTTCGAGGTCAAAACTGTTCATGGATATAGATAGATAGATATAATATAATATACGTATGAACTGTTATCAATCCCCAAATGTATCAAAACATGAAGAAGAGCACATGAAGACAAAATAAAAATAAAAAATTGGGTCAACATGGAAGGGAGGCCTAAATACCCCCAACACTTTGCATCATCCCCAATTGTCGAAAATCAAGTTACAACATATAGAAGAATGATGCAACATATAAAGGAAGTTTACGACACAGTTTCACTCCTGTATCCAAGAACCTACGAGAGTGACAAGGGTCCTCCAAGAACACAAAAAAAAGCACGGGGGAAACACAACACACACACAAATCTAATCTACAAATAAAAAAGAGGCACTCTCCTAGTCCTCATCAACTAGGAGGTCATCGTTCTCCCAATCTAGATTGTTATAAGGGGAGAGCAAACGAGCCTACAAGGGCAGGATAGCAAGGGAAGCACCCTCCGACTCTCCTACGACAAGAGCTAAGGAAGAAGGCCCCTCAAGGTCTTCTTCACTCAACTCCTGTTAGGTAAAAGTCATTGATCTTGCAAAGATCGCTAACAAAGTCGGGACATCATCTACCGAGTTAAACATGCACTTAACAAGAGTGCCATGTGTTAACTAAGCGGGAGATGGAAGCGCCCGAGATCCACCATCAATCTCATCAAAAGAGACAGTGACAAACTCGAGAGACGTCGGGGTTGCCTCCGTCACCAAGATGGCGCAAGCCAAAGCAAAACCCTCTCCTAAAGAACGTGATCCCTTCTTTCGACCTCCGTTGGAAGCGAGGTTGTCCTCCAACTTACGCTTCAACGGAGGATGTGAAATCCCCACAAAAGAAGCGGAAGGCAAGGAGGAAGTGGACAAGGCCATAGCAGACACGGTGACACCATCGTGGTGTTCGGCATGTCCATGGGCCGGGAAAATGGAGGGATGTCCAGAAGGGACATCAAAAGAGGGGGCTCCGCCAAGGGAGCGATGAACACCTGCACCCTTTTGGGGTGAGGGTCATCAGCATTCGCGGGAGCAACCGGAAGCAAAATCAAGGCGACAGGAACTGAAGCAGAAGGAACAAAAGGGGGAGGCATAGCAGAATGTAATGTCCCCATTTTAGCTATATGCCCTTCGGTGACTGATAGCCTATTTCCGAAAGCCCGTAGGCTCGTCAGAGGTAAAATTAAGGTTTCCTATTTTATAAGGGTTCCGATGCATTTCTGATGGCTTGTATGTTAGAGTTTCGGATGCATGTCTGGTGGGGTTTTTCTGGGTTTTCAGAGAGCTTCACAATGATATAACATGCAAAGTGTGTTGAGCAACTTTTTAAAATTTACTATTTTTAGTAAATTCTATTTCTGGCAGTGCCATCTTGGGCAGTAGCATTAACAATCAGCTCAGTTTCCATTTCAGGCAATGCAATTTGGAGCATATTTGGCTTTCAACATTTTGAGGCTCATTTTGGGTAAAATGATTTATTCTAAGTCATTAATGGTATAATTTCTTATTGGCCCCCTTGGCCTAGTATTAATGACTTAAAGTTGTTTTAAAAGGTGGCCTTTGAGGGTGGACGCCTCATTGAGAGATTACTTAAATATTTCTCCTCAAGTCTTGGATGCCTAGAAAAGTGAATATAATGTTTTAAAAATTTTAAAATTAAAATATTTCAAAAGTGAAATGGGCGTCCCTTTTGGAGGGAAAAAAAGATGGAAGCTGAAGAGCCAACAGTCACCTTCAATTCTATAAAAGCAGGCCATTGTTCATTCATTTCTTATCTTTGGCTTATGATATTGAAATGCTGCTGAATTGATTTCAGAACCCAACTAAGGGGAAGCTTAGCTTTTCTACACCATTCTTCGGGCCTGAAACTATGGTTCCCTAGATGGTAAATTGGGAGTGTGTTTCATTCAGAAGTACATATTGAGCCTCATTGTTGAAGATATTGATGATTTTATCAGTTTCAATGTTTGCTGGTTTTCGAAGTGCTGAAGGATATTTGCAGATATAAGTCTTGGCATTGCTTTGAAGTTCGAGCTTTCTTTTGAGACTAGTAGATTGAGCTTCACAGATGAAGATTTTTGGAGATTTCTTGAGTTTTGATATTGCTGGTTCAGTCATGGCTGCAAGGCGAATTTGAATACAGCTCTATGGGTAAAATTTATTTGCATATGGGTATTTGTCCTTTCATTTTATATGCTTTAAGCGCCTCCATTTGTGCAAGGACGGAATTTATTGTGAAGTGGTTGAATTTTTAAGCAAGGTCAACCCTCTCCTAGGGTCATACCATGCATTTAATGCTTTGAAAATCGTGTTGGGTGTTTTGCAAAGTTTAGAGCTTGGAAAATGTTGATTTTGAGGGTGCTGTTGATGCGTGTTTTATGACTCACCAAGCACTTTAGAATAAAGAGTCCAGAGACGCTCTATCCTCTCTTGAAAAATTATCTCGTATGCTAAGATTGCTAGAAAGGTCATACAGTAATTCCAATGTTTCTTAAGTTTAGGGATGGACAAGCTCAATGGATGATGTGATATGCTGGTTTCACAAAGGGACCTTAGATAGTAAATCATTCAAAGTAGGGATTAGAACTGATTTGACGTTGAATGCTCTTGTGTTTTTGAGATTTTCAGTTTTGGGATAAAATAAAAGGAAAAGGGATGACGGTTTAGAAACTAGATTTATGCGAGACTACTCCTACGAACTTTAGAGACAAATGCTGGATAGTGAAATTTAAACCAATCTCTGTTTTGCCAAGCACAATGACTACAACTAGACAAAGATGATGCAATCTTCAATGGGTTTACGAATGATGTCCTATTACACAATACCACCATCAATTTCGAATAATGTATATAGGTAATAGAATCCAAGTTAAACAGTTTCAATGTTCAGACTAACCTTGCACATCAAATTGAAAAAGGTATGAACCAATTTCACTATTTCCAACACTATCAATCTTTCATTCATCTAAAAATGCTGAAAACTAATTTACTCTATTGAAGAAATTATGAAACAATGCGAGCTCTCAAAATAACAAATGCTCAACTCTGAATCAAATTATTATTTGAATAGCAATAGTAGCAACAATTTCATAAGTCTCTCCCTGAATGAATGAAATGCGTGGGGTTTATATAGGCACCCCAATTACAAAGCAACGGCTAAGATTGAATTGAGATCAATGGCCAAGATTATTTCAAGAAACCCTAACCCTAAAAAGCATAACCAACTCGAAGGACACATGGCACAAGCAAGACGAGCCACTTGGAGTATGGAAAATGATGACACCTTGCGAATCACTCGAGCAAGTGGGAATCCAAAATGCAATTCCCATTGGACTGCTCCCTAGCCGCAAATGTAAGAAATTTTGCTAACACAGAATCCAACTCCTCCATTGATATGCTCGGCATAGAATCCAGTTGCACTCCCATTACGTCCAAGGTTTCCAGGCATTGAGTGAAAGTACCTTCCCATCTATCTTCTTGTTTCTGAAAGTTATCCATAAAGGTCAAAAGGGAAGACATATCATCAAGCTGATTCTCTGTAACAATCTGCACTTCCTTGAAGTAAATATTCATTACATTTTTCTTCAATCCTTCTAAATCCAAGCCATTTGCATCATGATGCTCCTGCCCTGTTAATCCTTCAAGAGAAGTGAGGATCTTAAACTGAATTTTTTCAATTGCATTCCGTATAACAGCACATTCTTCCTTCATTCCATCATATATCTTCCTTTTAGCCAATAAGGAATGATACCACCTGCTGAAATCATACAAGGCTCCTTCCTCAATAACACCTTCTTGGATTAATATTTGCAGGGAAACTTCCTTTAAAACCTTCAAACGAGGTATTACTTTGTCATTTGCGTACTGGAAGTCTTCCCAATTGTCTTCAATCTGGCCAACTTCAGTTATAAGTAAGGCAGATCTGTCATAAGTCTGAGCGCACTTCTCTAAGAATTGCTCCATCTGTTTTGACATATTGTTGATCCAACTCTTAGTTGCTTGACTTGTGATCCTCATAGCTTCAAGAGTGTCAATGGATTCCGGAGTAAGAGATGATGGCGGAATAAATGCTTCACTTTCTTGGCGCAAAGGGGCTGTTAGCTGCTGAATGAACTCTATTAGCCTTAGATTTTCTAACTCTAGCCTCTCTTTCTTCTCCTCTGTTTTGTCGAACTTCTCCTTGATGGCCTTGGAAGTGTCTGCCAACTCATGGAAATCCTGTTCAATCGTGGTTGGCCCAATGTCCAACGTTGTAACATCATAATCCATAGGGGTAATCTGATCTCTTGGCTTGTCAATTTTCGGGACTGCAACTTGTAAGATTCGGGATCCTGCATCATTCCTAGTAATCTGAGAGTGCTTCTTAGGCTTCTTTGGCGTTTTAGCTTTGCCAATCCTCTCCAAAAAGTCTTGCATGCTTTCAACTGGTTGAACTTCATCCAGTGGTCTGGACTTCTTCATCAAACTTTCGGTCAACCAAGCTGGGATAGAGGATAATTCCATCCCATCTTCCAATTGAACATCATCATTAATTCCTTTTAGAGCAGAAATTACTTCATCTCCCAGCTCTTCATTGTTCTCAAGGACCTCTGTATCTCCCATGCCTTCAATCATCAGTGTATCACCTTCTTCCAAACACTCAGTGAGGGTTTGCTCTTGTAGAGAATCCAACTGTTCTAACTCTTGAAACTCAATTTCTTGCTCATGGCTTGGCTCGATCTCAGCAATGGACACCTTTTCTATTACTCCAACTGATAAAGTACTTGAAGATGATGGATTTTCAGTCACTTTTTGCTTCTTACTCTCCAATTCTCTGTCAGCTGCCTCTTTTTCCTCATGAAGGTCTTCACTCACTACCTTTCTCTTGCTAGGACATGAAAGTTCATCAAGACTTTCCCCAACTGCCTCCTCCTGGCTTTCCTTATTGCTCAATGTGGCATAGGTAAGAGAAATTCCTTCTTTTCTCAACCTGCTGATCTGATTATCCACCCATTCTCTTGAGTATGCTACAATGTCCTTCATCAATATATCTAAATCGGTCAACTCAGGTTGTGTCCAGTTAGGCAACAAGATAGGCTTATCTTTTTCCCGTTCAAATTGAGGATGCATGTAGTCCCCGTTGTCCTTTACCTGGTTAGGTATAGGGAATAAGTCACACCTTTTTATAAGTTCAATTGGAATTCTGGACCAGATCTTCTTCCTGACTCCATATTCGTCCACCAAGTTAGACCAATAGTCTTCAATCTCCATAACATGAAGGGACTTCTTCCCGTGAACTCTCAGGTATGGATAATAATCAGACCTTGGATTATAAGTGCCGAACTTATAAAATTGCAACTCTAACCTTGCTGTCTTGGCTGATTGTAATGAGGGGCAGACTTCTAGCATTTTTCCAATTGCAACAGGAAAATCCACTCCTTGTTTGTTCCTTTTCCCCTGAGTAGAATCTATACATGCCAACTGCCTTGCAACTTCAAGCATAACAATCTTGTTTGTTGGATACCGAGGGAGTCTATGCGGAGCATCTGAGAATCCATGAATTCTTATGTATGTAAAGGTCGGAAACTGGATGAACCAAGTTCCGAATTTATCAAGCATTGCCATAGCTTCTTTAGATAGCCTCTTTTGAACTGTTCCTTGAAGCACTCGCGTGATATACATAAGGAAGGCGTCATTGGTTATCTTAAAATTGTCCCTGTAATGTAGCTGGAGCTGCGGGTAACAATCATATGCTTTGAGTTGATCTTTCCGAAGTCCAACTTCCCCTTTGCAAATCAGTCCTCTGTACTTAGTAAACCGTGCCAAGATATAAACTACGTGGGAACTCATATAGAAGGTTTTGGTCTTCTCCAAGTTTCTCAACTGGAAATCAATGTTATCACTTATTAACTTTGCCCAATTTATTGCTTCCATTCCCAATACGACCTCCTCCACATATGAAAACATCCATACTTCGAAGAAGGCTCCTTGAGAAGTACCCATAATCCTGTTCAGCATATGAATCATGTCACTGTATTCTGGTTTAAAATCTGTGCAAACTAATCTTTTGGGCAACTTGGAGCGATGTCTTTTGGGTTCCTTGATCCAGTTAGAATTGACTATGTCCATACAGGATTCCTTGGCTTGATCAAACATGGCCTGTGATTCCTTTTGAGTCCTGTTCAACATTTTTTTACGATGAGGAATACCAAAAACCTCTCTGACTGAATCCTCCGTGAGGTATGCCAAAGTGATCCCATTAGGTGTTCTAATGGATCTTGTCTACGGATTGTATCTCCTAGCACACTCAACCATTAGCTCATTGCACTGAACTGCAGGTGGAAATCCTGCTGCTTGATGAAGTCCGGACTTAACGATGTTAGTGGCAATAGGCGTGGGCATTTCGTTCTGAGTGCCAAACATCCTTCTTTTGTGCTGGATCGCATTGAACTGCTCAAAGTTGGTATCCGCTACCTTCTTCCATTTCGAGGACAATTGGGATTCTGGATAAAATTCTTTGAGGACTTCCTTTACTTGAGCTTTTCTGACTCCATCTCCCACGTTCTTTGGAGAAGACATTGTGCCTGTACGAAGCTCGGAGTTAGAATATTTCAACAAATTTGTAAAAAAGGCGATTTCATGGCTGAAGAAAATTTCAAAATTAATTAAAAAAAATCCAGAACTTGATTAAAAAGGCTGATTAAAGAATAAATTCTTAATGAAATTTTATCTGCCTTTATTGCTTTTAAAGAGCATTCATGGAATTTTTAAATAATTTTCTGGATTTTTAAAGATTTAAACTGAAGTTTTCTCAAATCCAAGATGAAAAATCCTTTTCCCTTCTTTAAATTCGCCAGTAATAACCTTGCAGCTGTTTGAGAAATCTGGAAATGGAAGAGAAAAATCCAACCCTATGTTCTAGAATCAAAAAATCCCTTTGCAGCTGAAGAAGAAAAAACGTCCCTAGCTTGAGAGGAGCTTGCCTGTGAGAAAATTCGACTTGCAAATAATGAAAAAAAAATAAGCTCACAAGATCTTTTATAATAAAATCTTTCCATATTGGTTTAGGTCGACTTCCTCTTTAATTGGGTGCCTATGCTTTAAAACGAAAAAGCAATCTTATCGCTTTTTGATTTTTTTGACTTTTCAACCAAGGGCGCCTTTTCTCAATAATTGATAACTTTTAAATGAAATTTAAGTTATTTAAAACTTCTTGCCTTGTGCAAATTCGACCCCCAAGTGGATTTATTCACTTTTCAACTGGATTTTTCAACCTTTCATCAAGGTAACTCTTTGCCTTAGTCAATTTTCTTCAATTTTCACTTTGGAAGTTCGATTTTCAACTGGAATTTTCCTCTTCCAACTGGATTTCGACTTGATCTTGGATTCCTTGAAGTCCAATTCGAATATTCACTTGCCTTAGTCAATTTTCATCATTGTTCAATTGGAATTTCGAATTTTCCAACTGGAATTCCTTTAAATAGGCGAATCTTATCAAGATCTCTCAAATAGACGAATTTCAATTGGATTTTTTTTTTTCAATGGACTTTTCTTTGATTCAATTGGATTTTGCAAATGGCGCACCTCTCCAGACTTAGGCGAATTTTATCATGATTTTCTTGCTTTTTACCTGATTTTCTCGTTGATTTTCTCTCTTGATGGCGCGATTTTTTAATTGATTTTTAGCTTTTGCATGTGCCTTGTCCCATCTTTGCATGTGCTTTTCTCATGATTTTTTCGATTTTTCAAGACTTCTGCTCGATTTTTGCCTGCTTTTTAATTCCAAAAGTGGAAACTTTCGACTCCACTGCCAGTGAGACCTAGCACTTTCTAAAAATAGAAACTTACTAAAAATAGAAAAAAGCAAAAAGCAACTTTCTAAAAATAGTAAATCCCAGATTGGTCCAGAAATGCCAAAAACGAAAAAAGCAAAAAAGTGAAAAAGCAGAATCCCTAAAAAATAGGAAGTGTCAGAATTGAGCGAAAGCACAGGCGATCCTCGTCTACCGGGTCTTCTAAGCACTTCTATGACGTTTACGTTCAGTTTCAGGCCCAAATTCCCAACTTGGCTCGGGTGATGACTCCAGACTTTGACATGAATTTTCAGATACCAGAGACTATGAAATTGCTACTCAAAGCTAAACCCCAAGAGCAAACCAGCGAGGGTCCCCATTTGCAATGGGGCGATGTGTGAAATAGGTCACAACAGGTGCCTAGCCAGTGAATTGATGAGTTTTCAGTTTGGTGGGAGTTTGCAGAGTGTGGTAAGAGTTTTGTTCATTTTGGTGTTTCATAGATTGCTGGTTCAGAATTTCAGTTTGTTGATTATCATATCAGATTTACTTCAGTTTCTGATTTTGGTTTATATATTCAATAATTGAGAAGATTAAGTGTTGGAAGAATCATCCTTCATGTATTTGCATTGATCATATCATTGTAACACTTGTAAATTGTAGATTTTTTTCATTATAAGGCTGTGAATTAGTAGTACTAATCCTGTCATCTTTATTGCTGCATTTACTTGTGAATTTGAATGTAAACACTTTAACCCCTGGATGGTTTACCGCCGGTGTGGAAAAAGAACTTGTTAATCTCTCTTTTGTACCCACTGAAAGTGGTGAATTCCCACTCACGAATGGATGCCCGCTGCAGCGGATGAATTAGTTTGTTTTGTAATTTCTTCCCCCCACTGTATTAGTGGAAGTGTGGAAAACTTTCATGTCTGGTTCACCGCCTAGCTCCATTCAATTGTAATTTCATTTCAGTTATTGCTTAGTTTTCTCCGCCATATGACAACACCTCTCCTTCCTTGGGATTGAGTGTGCATTCTTGGCGTTGAGATCTTTTAAAATTGGATTTCAATTTTGGAGCTAATGCTAATTCATTTGGCATAGTGTTGTTTGTTTGTGAATTTCTTGGGGAAAAATTGAAGGGGCATATTTCACAGAAGATGTCGAAATAAGAGTTGCAGGCACCTCTTCTGCCTTCTGCAAGGCAGCTTGCTCAACAGCCAAAGCCTTCCTCCGACACTTACGCTCATGCGCAAGCCGATTTCATCAACTTCGAGAACTAGAACTCGCTGCTTGAGAAAGAACAAGAGGCTCCTATTCCGCCATAGGCGTGTCCTCCACAATCGTTGTTGGTGGAAGGGCAGCCTCTTAGATGGGAGCAGGGGCAGGAAGTGCAGGAGCAGAAACAACGGCAAGTGGAGAAGCAGACACAGGCGCCTCAACGGCGAGCTTCTTCCCATTCATTGCCTGAGGGGAAGGAGCGGTAGGAGGCCGCGAAGGCCGAGATGCAGGGGAAACTCCACGAGGGCCCTTTCCCTTACCATAGACAACGGGCCTCAGCACCATGGGTACGACGAGAAGTTCAAATACTTGACGCTTGGCCTTCTGCCAAGTGGGCACCATCGAACTCCCCATGCAAGGCATGGGAGAAAAGGCTGAAGGTGCCACAGCAGGGCGAGAGGCAAAAGTGGACGAAATAGCGGAAGAAGAGGAAGGCTCCTGGGCGCAAGCAAACATCCCCTTCCCCTTTTGTTGAGAGGAGGCAACCTGCTGTTGCACGATCACAGAACCTTTAACTAAAATGGTGTAAGGGAAGACAGGATAGTTCACCTTTGGTGCCATGCCCCCATTCTTATATTTGACATAGGTGTGATACAACAAGTCCATCCTTGGAGGAAGCAGACTGACCAGGGCAGGCCAAAAGTGATCTAACAAGTAGCCCCCACGTGACACCAAAGGTTTATATCCAATGTCGTGCACAACATGCACAAAGCCCTCATGAGAAAACTTTAAACACTTATGAATTACCAAAGCAACTGCATTCATAGAAACTAGCCACAAGATGCCTAGTTTCGCTCTGAACAAGTCCAACTCCAGGATGATATCAAAAGGAGCATTTACAATCCTGGGTCCTACCAAGACTGAGAGAGTGATGGAGCCAATTGGAGGGACCGAGAATCCATCGTGCGTACGTATTGTGGTTTTCAACTTTTCATAGTCCTCGCTATGTAGAAAGTTTAAGAGAAGAATCTCCTCTGTTACCACATTCACATGACTCGCGGGGTCAACTAGAGCACCAGTCACGATGTTCCCATTAATGCGAGTGGGAATGTACAAAGGAGAGGAATGTTTGTTCATATTCATAGGCAATTCCTGTGATGTGAAAGGTATAGCTAGTGATTCATTTGCAGGCTGAGCGGGAGGAATAGGTGTAAATGAAACCACGTTTCATACTTCGAGAACTTAGGGGAAGCAGAACCAAGAGGTTCAACAATTAGGTTTGCAAAGTGAGACGGAAAGGGATCCATGTAGATCTACAACTCGCTATTAGCCTTTGCCACAGACTTGTTTGCATTCTACTTTTTCCTATCAAGGCAGATAGTATCGTCATCGATGTAATCCTGTATCTCATGACACAGGCGCATGCATCTTTCGATATCGTGTCTAGGGATTCGATGGTACTAGCAAAATGTGTTTTCTTCGTACCAATTGAGGTAAGGTTCAGTAAGGGGTCGAGGATCTGGCAAGGTTATCACTTTGTCTTTCAATAATTTCTTTAGAATAGAGGAGTACAACTTCAATAACTTCATGAATAGTCTGTTGCGTTTGAGGCCTTTGTCCCTAGACGCAGCAACTACATTCGCAACAGATTTACCCTTACCAGAAATCGACACAATAGACCTACCCTCAAGATGGGAGTGCGAGGAAGATCCCCCAAACTAGGGAATCGTTTGCTAGTACTCCCACAATGCGGCACAAAGATGTGCAAAAGAAGGGTATTTCATCAAAGCAAACTTCCTGCGAAGACCTCTACAGGTTGTCGATGAAAACCTTCTGCACATCTGAGTTAGGCAAAGGATAGAATATCTGCAAAAATAGCGCTTGATACTGAGCAATGAAGTCGGTTATCTTCTCATGCTCTCCCTACTTACACTGGACAAGGTCTGAAAAGGCCATCTTCGGCCCAATGTTTGCCTAGAATTGCCTAAGAAACTGATTCACAAGCTGATCAAACGAAAATATGGAGTTGTCAGGCAAGGAACAATACCATTCAAGGGTTGTGTCCTTAAGAGATCTCGGAAACAATTTAGCCATTAAGGCATCATGGTGGAAGAAATCCGTACACATGGCATTGAATGCTAAGACATGCGTTTGTGGATCTCCCTTACCACCAAACTTCTCAAACTTTGGAATCTCCATCCCTTGGGGGATAGGATTGTTTAGAATCGCTATTGATAAAGGACTGTGATGAAAGAAAGGTTGAAAAATCGGCTGGGAGGTGACCAAGGATAGGTTCGCCAACTGATTCTACATCTAGCCCATGTTCTGTAGCAAAGCGTTCAAAACATGATCAGATGATGAAACAGGACCAGTGGAACCACCGCCAGAACCACCACCGGAGCCACCGGAACCAACGGAACCACCACCCCCCATCCCGCCAAGGCTTCCACTACTGAAACCACCATTGCCCCCAAAGTTACCATTGTCAAAATTAGGAACGGAATTCAATCCTAGAGGGATCCTATTTGCTTTGACGGTCGGAGATGCCTCAGGCATGGGGGTGGTATTGACAAAAGGGCCTGATTCAGCCATGTATACCGACGTCATGGGCATCGAAACTCCTGTCTTCCAGAGGTTTCAGGCCCAGAACCTTGGGTAATACCTAATCTAGAGCTGTATGAAGGGACATATGCTTCCACTATGTCAGTGAGGCCTCGGAGAAATTCCAGGCTTACCTGATCTTTGTCTAACATATATCTCATTTTGTTGACAAGCCTAGCATCCTTAGCCGTATTTTGTTCTTTCCCAAATGATCTGCGAGATCTAATAGCCTCCTATCTAAAGCAAGGAGGTGCTATGCGAGAATAACGAGAGCATCATCCTCGTTCAGAGGTGGGGCCATAGGAGAAACAGGAGTAGGAGCACGAGTGGCCTCTCTAAGGAAGCTCGCCTCCATCTCTGAAACCATTTCCCGAGAAGTGAAACTAGTAGTGACCTTCAAGAAATCCATTTCTAGGTGTCGTATGCTTCTTCTAACAACGTACCTGGAGGTTGTAGATTGGGTCATAAAGCTCATAAAACTTTACGATGCACAAGTTTGCAACCCACACAAGGCGCAAGAGAAAGAATCTCAACACAAAGAAACAGACACTACGGCGTTCACATCGGGTTCACCAAAACGTAGAGGACCAGCTGCTCCGAGACCCCAAGTCACGAGAGGATCCCAAGCAACAGGCTACCCTAATCTACCTCAAGTTTGCCAAACAATTCGAAAAGGTTAAGCGGTTAAGGTAGAAAAGGAAGAGCAATTTGGTTGCTACTGTCCTTCTGCTAACCCGAATGCTTCAGGGAGTCAAACGAGCTAATTCCTAGAGTTTAATCTGTGGCCCAAACAGCTCAATGCCTGAGAACGGCAGCGCAGGACATGGACTCCAGTGCGGCGCGCTAGCGTCGCAGTGGGGCGTTGGCATTCGTACGAACAGGGAGTGTGAGGAACAAATAAAAACACTAGGAAACAAGTTTAACAGATTCACCAGTAGAGTTTTTATGCTATGACAGAGAGTAAAGATAGTACAAAAACAAAGTACAACAAGAAGAATACTTTAACTAGTCTATCTTTGAATTGACAAAGGAGGATAAGAAAGCGATACCGAACTTTGTGCAACTTGATTCTTCGAATAGTTCCAACCGAGAAGCACCTACACACACAAGACCAAGGAAAAATGTTGGGACTGTTTTTAGAGGACTACCTCGATCAGTCCCCCGTTTTGGTTCTACCTCTACAAATAGCCAAATAGCAATGATGTAGAAAATGATAAAGAAAGTGTATTGGAAATGGAAGTGCCAAGCAATACACAAAACACAATATGCTACTATGCAAGTATGATGATGCAAAAGTGAATGCTAATGGTGGATATCACCTTCATAATCGCATGCTCTCAAGGCAAGTAGAGGAAGGCACAAGCTTGCAAGTTCTCCAACAACACTGTCGCAACGAACAGAGTGGAGAAGCCAAGAGACCAACAACTTGCAGCTACAATGGAGGTGGTGGTGAACCTTGAAAGTGTGTAAGTTGATCAGCAAAGCATCAAGAATTCAGTCAAGTGTGTAGGAAATGGTGAAGAAGTTGAATGGAATGAAGGAATAGGAAATTTGAAAAGCAAAATGTAGGCAGAGGAGCCGTTTTGCATTGATCAAGGGGGTAGGAGGCGTTACGGTTCACGTCCAATGAAGAAACGTAACGCCTCTGCAGATTCCAGAGGCAAGAATCCTATCAGGACAGCAGCGCGACGCATGGACGTCTACACAGCGCGCGTGCATCCCTAACAAAATTCCTCCACCGACATGCAAACAAGTTGTCGAGTGGACAAGGAAAGGTGGCGGATGTCGGGATTGCATCATCAAAATTACTTTTTTCCAAGGTAAGGGGTATGAAAATGGGGAATTTGCAAGGGGTGGAAATTCACGCCATTACACAAGGTTATTCTAGGATTGCTAATCCTATAACCTACTTGCAAAAGAAGGGAAAAAGGTTTGGAAGGGAATAAAAGTCTTTCATGTAAAAACATTTTCCTTATTTGCTTAAGTAAACTTTACAATGTATTGAAAAATTTTGGCTAGCAAAATACCAAACTAGTATTTTGTTATGTGGCAAAGGATGTTAAAACCCACTTTCAAGACTTTTCTTTGTTAACATTAGTTTAATTATCAAATTTGCATGTCTATCTTGACTGACCTAGCAAGTTGACTATGGAGTTTGCTTGGACTAAGTCGACCAGTAATGTATTTTTTACATTGTTTTAATCTCGCAACATGGATTATTAGATGTATTCAATATGTTAAATATCATTCTCATTTGATGAGTGTCCATATTGCTAATATACTTTATGATGTTGGCATGTTGCAGGACTTCATGTCTCGAACACTCATTCTAAGTGTAGTGGTGCAAAACAAATTGGTCTTGAATGGATTCATCATCAAGAATTGGACAATCGTGAACTTATGGTTCATGGATTATGTCTGTGTCACTGTGTTGGTCTTCTTTTGGCTAGTAATCGGTGTCTTGCGATGGTTGTCATCTCTTCTAATGAATGATAAGGGATTTCACCTTTGGTTTCACCTTCAATATTATGCTTAAGTCCTTATGACTTTAGCCTTATGTTTTAAAAAGGTTTATTTTATGAGTTTGGTCTTATGTTTTATTACAGGTTCTTTTTCAAACCTTACTTGGGTTTTAATTTTTTAATTTTTCCCCCTTTGTGTAGGTGGGAGGCTTGCAAGGGCTAGTCAGTACCTACATTAGATGAGGATTAGGTAGTGCAATGAATGCCTTAGTTGGCATGAAGCTTGTTGAGGAAGTTTTGGGTCTTTTGTTTGTTAGGGTTTTCTTCTTGGCATTTTTCTTGTTTTGTTTTGTGTTGAAAGTGGTTTCAATTTGTTTAGGCTAAAGGCATGGAGGAAATTGATGGCTTGTCTTTTAGGCAAGGTGTATGCACCTATATGTTACTTTTTAGGCTTCCTTTGTGTAGTGTTAAAAAGAGGAATGAAAGTTGTCAAGCATATAACTTTTAGAAAACCTAGTTTTTTTAGGGCCCCTGGTTTCATTATTTTGTATGGTGCTTGTGTGGGAGAGAGATCTTTTAGGGGAAGGAAGCTATGCAATCTTGGTGAGTATTATTTTGGCATTGAGATAGGCTCCTGCTATAGTTAGGTGGAGATTCTCCATAGGAATACCACTAGTAAGAGGAAACAAGCCCTAATCTCTTTGCTAATTTACTATGCTAGACTTGCTTAAGTGTAATGTTCCCTTTTTTAAATTAAATCAAGATAATCCCAAAACACCCATAATAAAATATTATAAAAAATAATTATAAGAAAGAGGACCTCAAGTAAAATTAAAATATATAAGAAGAAAATTAAAATATCAAAATATAAAAGATAATATAATTATACAAATATAAAACTAAAATATTAAACTTTATTTTAAATAATAATAATTTCTCTTAAAGGTCATGAAGGAATATGAAAAGTTATGGCCATTGGAGGAAAAGGGTATTTAAAAAGAAACCGAGCAAGGAGAAATGCATCATAGAGAAACATTTTTTATTATCTGATTGTTGGAGCATTAAACTTCGGTTCAATTAACCAGAGGATGAAACCCCTGTAGGTCTGGAATTGGAAGATGAAAACCCACAATTCCGTGGAGTGATTTCAAATAGAAATCATCACTGGGCTGAACTATTGAAATTTCAGATTGATATCAAGATTACATTTGCCCATGCTGCATCATTTTTATTATAATAAAAATTAAAAATATTCTGTCTGTCCGTACTCTAATATTACCAGCATAGTAGAAGTTATTATATGTTTAAATGTTCATTTCATAAGGGGTTGTATAAGTCATTGAGCATGCCGTACATATCAAAGAAGATTAGCAGTAGATCCAAAAAGCTCTACAGGAATCATTGCATTATAAGGTTGGAAGATTTTATTTAGTTGCCATAACCTTAGATTCTACTGCAGCATATTGTAAATTCTAATCAATTAAAGGGGAAGGTTTGATTTTAGGCAACAACAACTCCAAGGGAGACAACATCTGACTCGCTCTCAGAGATTGTTGGGCTTTGGCCATACTTTCTTCCAGTTTATAAGGTGTTTGTTTATGTTTTAAAGGTTGATGTATAATTTTAACATCCATCGCAGGACTAGGAAACCTGCTGTTCTTTGTTGGTGAGGCTGGCTGATTTAATAGCAGCCAAAGTACCTTGATTTAAATACTAATTTACATACCTACCGTATCATTGGGGGGCAAATTCTCATAAGTTTCTAGTTTGATATAATATTTGGTGAATAATATTATTGTTTGAAGATAATATTTGTTATATTATGCAGCTGGTTAATTATCATTTATGTGGCTGCCTACTGTAGTAGGTTTACATAGCTATAAGAAATCATAGCATTTAGATCACAGCATTTGGTTAATGATTTCAACATCTTTGCAAAGAGTCATACACTTTCATAAGGGAGTTAATAAGTGATGTTTAATATTTAACACTTGAAACAAACGATTTGAAGAAAATAATATTATTGATCTACAACAGCCAATTCAGGAGCTTTATGAATAGCAATTTAACATTAAATTTTGTGAAGGAAATTAAATTTGACTGGATATTATGACATATTCCTTCTGCAATATTAAAAATTATAACGGGAAATTACGTTAAGAGAGTTAATCGGAGAGTGAACTTGTAAATTTAGCATAATTAAATGCCAAAGCTTTAGCTAATTTCTCAAATTCGAGCCAGACAAAACAAAAAAGCAAAAACATCCGAGAATCCAACGGGAATCGATCGCGCGACCTCTGAATTATCAAACCCTCTTTAAAATATTAAATCGAAAGCAAAATCAAAATCCAATTTCGAGTCCCCTACCTTGAGCTGCTGACAGAGAGTGAGAAAATCAATCGCCGACGACGGCGAAGGCGAGGAGGTCGAAGAAGAAGGCTCAGTTTTCTGGTGAGCCCCATTTCCAGGCGCATGCTTCTCGGTTCCAGGAAAAGCCACAGAACCGCCTGCTTTCCCCTGGGCGCCACAAAAGCTTTTCAGGGACAGGGGCTGCTGCATCGTAATTGTGGTTCTCCACATTTCTTCGCGGCAATTGAACTTCATTGTACAATTCTGAGATGGAAGAGATGGAGAGTTAATGTTGACAGAGCCCCTCAGAAACGAGGAGTTAAATGTGGGTGCTATCTTTGTTCCCATTTCTTCTTCTGGCCTTCCTCTGTATTCTGCTGAATGTATTTTTCAAAGAAATGTATTGTTATAAAGTACCAGAATGTAGATTGTATTATGGAATAATTTCAGTTTGGCCTGTTTTTGTTTTATTTGCTTGAGCAGGATGGACGTTCGTTCATTGCCTCGTTTTATGAAGCCATTATTTTCCCCTTTCGGAAATTGTGCGATTTTTTTCACATGTAGATCATTGGGATCCGCTTCCTTGCTCCGCCTAACTGCTTGTTTTTCTTTGATTGGCCATTTTTTATTTTTTTAAACTTTTTTTGGAAAGATATTTTAAACTAAACAGGCACTTGACCCTATTTTACGGGTGCATGACTGAGATTTGAACATTGACCCTACCAAATTTGCTATTATTTTTAATAATTTTTCTCTTTGCGTTATGAATTAGGTGTTTCTTGCAAACAATTAATTTTTATTTTTATTTTTTTTGGTTTTACGGTAGAATTAGCAAGATCTACCCAATTTGTCTCGCCTAATGTGGGGATCGACTCGAGTAAGCAACTAGTGTAACTCTTACCTCCTCTTGGTAAACTTGGTCTATACTCTAGAGTGAGGGTCTACCTAAGGGTCTACGTTTCAAAATATTGACTTGAAGTTAAGTGGACATTTAGTAGATGTTCAATCACTCATTGTGTCTCTAAACAACTTTTCACTTTCATGTATTTTTAATTATTTTGACCATATAAAGTTTGCAGTAAATTTGATTACAAAGCATATGGATTTAAGCTTTTTCCTTCACCATAAGAATTTTTACACTAGGTTTGATTGTGATACATAAGGTATTCCCATCTAGATACTTAAGCATACGTTTGGTTAGATTCATGTTCTAAAATTATTTTAAGTTTTTTTTCTTTGCTTGTGTTTTGTCTTCTTATTATTTGGAGGAGATGGGAGGGCAAATGAGCAAGAGAGGAAGAAAGTGGTGTCAAACATGAATGTGAATATAAAAGAAAAAGCAAAAATTATTGTGCTTGCTATTTTATCTAGTTATTCAATATCAATATATTATATATGAGCTTATAGTACGGAAATGGATTCTTCTCCTATGGTAGTCCTCTTGACACAACCTATTTAATTACTACTTTCTTTACTATCCACGCCACTAAAAATGAATTGTTTGACATACAAATGGTGTAGAGTCCAAATAAAAAATAAGTGTTGCAAAAACATGCAAACTTATCACTCTACTCCAAAGGAGAGCTTATGTTAAGGGAACCTCATATGGTCTACAAATACATCCATCCAAGTTTTTCAAGATGTAATGAAACCACGTGGACAATAGAAGAACATAATAGTAAATATGCTACAAATACTTGATAATAATGTCACCTTGAGGGGGGTAGCTCCAATAGTCTTCAACGAGAACTCAATGCTCCACATAATGATAATAACTAACATATACCTCCTATATATACCATATTTATGCCTTTGATACCATCCAGGTTGATTTAGATACTTATGTATAACTTCTACGCTGACCTAAATACATATATATGATTATAATAATGATTATGTGACTTATTTAAGAGTTAAGGTAGTTATAAATTGACTACTCATAACCTAATACACAGTATAGGGTGAGTGGCATAACACAAAAGATGGTAATATAAGAAACTAGGAAGCTTGTTCTATTTAACACCTCTAATGGAATCATATGGAAGTATTTTGATCATCCTATTAATGCCATATTATTAGGGCAAAAGTTAGAGTTGAACAAAAGCTTATTGCAAACACTTCTCCTACAAATACAAGTCATGTTTTATTGTTCCCTACTTCAAATTACCTTTACTATGTTTATAGCCTTTGCACTTAATCAAATTTACTTTAGTTATCTCATGTCACCTACACCTAAGGATTTCTCTTAATATAGTTCAATAATTATTGCATATATGTGTGTGTAAATATATGTATGCATAACCATAGAGTATCTATAGGTATATGCATATGTATATATATAATCATATATTATATATACATATGTGTATACATAAATATGCACACACAACATGTATATATGTATTTGTGTGTGTGTATAAATACACACATAGATATATAAATACATGCATACATATATGTGTTATATATTTTTTTCACACACACACACATATATATATATATACACACACATGTATGTATTGATACATATATGCATCTTATATGTATTCGCATATACTATATACATAATACTAATAAAGTGCATACATAAGACACACATACATATATACATATATATACCTATATATATCTATTTATATATATGTATGTATGTATATAAAAACATACATACATACATATATTTCATGTATGTGGACAAGTCATAATGACATATATATATATATATATATATATATATATATATATATATATATATATATATATATATATATATATATATATATATATAAAGGACATACATATATATAATGCATATATATATACACGAGTATATATATATATATATAGCATGTATATGTATATGTATGATATACATACACATACATATATATACATAAATATATATATATATATATGTTGTATGTATGTAATACATACATACATATACAAGACATATTTATATATATATATATAATATATATATATATATGTTGTATGTATGTCATGCATACATACATACATATATATATACATATGTGGATATAATAGATTCAGGAATTCTTCCATATCAGGATTGAATCTGGCACCAACAATATCAGCATATTCTTCAAAAGTATCCTAATCAAAACTTATACGAGTGATGAAACCAAATTTTAGTCCTTTTAATAAATTCATCTTACTTTGTTTTGACCAGTTCATACCAAACAACCCTTTGATGCGGATATGGATAGAATTGTTTCCACACCAATACTTGATTGGAGCTCTTGCTAAACCAAAGCATTCTTTGAATTCTTCTTCTTCATCTGAATCTATTAATCCTTGGTCATGATGATAGTGAATTAAATTTTGCATATTTCGAAGCCATTTATTCAAGAAATATGATTCCAGCAAAATAATAATTATTTCTTTGGGAAGAGTAGGAAGAGTGATTATGTTTCCATTACCATAATTTACCATATACATGGCAACACCATCTGGTCTATACCAATCTGGAGAATTAAACTCAAGATCAGTATATATGGAACCTGCAAGTTCTCTGGTCAGGGCATCAGCTAGTGGATTATTCTCTCCTTTTATCCATTCAATGTCAAAATCATAGCTGAGGAACTCGAAATACCATCTAGCAATTCGACCTTGAGCAATATCTTTGTTCGAATTCTTCTCGAGTAGGCTTCTCATGGCTTGACTATCAGTTTTCACAGTGAATTTTACTAGCTTTAGGAAGATATTGAACTTTTCTATTCCTTTTTTGACTGCCAGTATTTCTTTCTCATAAATATGATATTTGCTTTTTGTATCTGTGAAAGTACCATAACGATATCCACAAATATTTTGCTTTCCATTTCCTTCTTCCTGCATTACCACAGCAGACCAGGTGTTATCAAAAGCATCAGTGTACAAAAATAAAGGTAACTCAAAAGCAGCAGTCTGTAGAGTAGGCAAATGTTGACATTTTGTTTTAATTCTTTGAACTACTTCTGTTGCTTCTAAAGACCATCCTTCTTTCTTTTCTTTTAGATGAGATTGAATGATTCGGCGATCTTCAACTAAGCCTTTATAGAAAGGGGAAACATAATTTAGACATCCCAAAAATCTCTAAATTTGCTTTTTATCCTGAAGAAACTCAAGGAATTCCTAAATTCGCTATAAGATATGTGGCTGAAGTTGAACTTGGCCATTACTCAGGTGTAAGCCAAGAAAATCAATTTGCCTTTGTCCAATCACCATCTTTTTAGCTGTTAAACATATCCCATGTTTTCTAATGGCTGCATAGAGTTCTTCAAGATGTTGCAAATGGTCAATAACTGAATCAGAGAAGATAAGAATATCATCAATATAAACAGCACAAAAGTCTTTCAGATGCCTTAGTGCTTGATCCATGCGTCTTTGGAAATATGCAGGAGCTGTGCACAAGCCAAAAGGCATGACGTTCCATTCATACAATCCTTGTGGGACTGAGAATGTTGTCTTATATCTGTCTGATTCTTTTACCTTAATTTGCCAGAATCCTGATTTACAGTAAAACTTTGAAAAAACCTTTTTAGTGGCAGCTCTTCTGATTAAATCAGTGCTAAATGGTATGGGATAGTTAAATGGAAGGATAATGTCATTAAGAGGCTTATAATTGATGCAAAGTCTCTTTTTCCCTCTTACCTGTTCTGCTCTCTTGTTGACTAGGAAAGCTGGGCATGCAAATGGACTTTTACTGAGACAGATGAAATGTCCGTTAAGTAATTCTTGCAACTGCTCGTCCATTTCTTTTGTTTCTTTTGGACTCATTAGATAGGCTGGCTCATGAGGTATGACTGATTGACACTTTGGCCATATCTGTATTTCACATTCTTCATGATCCTGGGACCAAAACTGCAATGGGTTCATGCTGCAACAATCTATTTCAAATCTCTGTTTAATTTCATTGAACACATCAGGAGGTTTCTCTGCTAGTTCTTTTACTGACTCTTTCTGTTTCTTTTTCCCGCTATGTTCAAACTTATGGTTCACAATTTTAAGTGCAAGAATCTCAATTTGTCCATCTTCGTGTCTTAAAGAAATCTTATGTTTCCAAAACTGGAGTGGCTCATATTTTGTTAGAAACAAAAATCCCAATAGAACATCATCTTCTAGATCATTATACTCAATGAAATCAGTGATGAAAATTTTACCCATAATTTCTATGTGGACATCTTCTGCATACCTACCCATCTGAATCCTTTCTCCATTAATTGCATAACTATGTGGAAGATCGGGTTGTTCTTTCCAGAATTCTGTAGGAATAGCATTGGTTTTTGCCAATGATCTAGAGGAACCTGTATCCACAAATGCATCCAATGGAATTTTCTTATATCCGTGAAAACATAAATTAATTCTGATATAGTTACCATTGTTTGCAAGCAATAGAGAGCAAGATTTGTCATTTGTTCTTTCAATAAGACTATTGTTGGTGCTGCTAGCTTCTGATTCTTCTTCTTGTGTTGCTTCTTTTTCAGACTCTTCTGCTTTGAATAGAATATCTTTGATTTCTCCCACTTCTGCAGAGAGATTCTGAATTTCTTTTTGCCGAGTTTTAAGCAATCGCTTTAAATCTACAACATCATCCATTAGTAGATCAAATTTCTTAAGGATTGCAATAACATCAGTATCAGCATCAGAGATTTTGGATTTGGAAGAAGAGACTTTTTCTTTTCCTTTTCTCTACCATGGAGGGATCTTGTATCCATGGTCCATTTCCTTTTCAACCCCTTTTGGGGGTTTTTCTGTAATCTGAGTTGTTTTTCCACTTCAGCTTTATTTGATTCTAAGCTCTTTAATTTTTCCAGGTGGTGGTGGACAGCTTTCTTTCTTTCGTCCTTTGTTCCTGCCATTTTGTAAGGATCTTTTGATTTTTCAATCTGTATTTTGACTTTTAGATCTTGCAAAGTGCTCTTAAGAAGTGAGGTTAGAAAATCCTCATCTAGGTTTGAGCTCTCTGATTCAGGGTCAGACAAATTTTACATATGTCTATGACGATCCTTTACATCTTTGAATTTTAACATGAAACTAGAATTAGGAACAACTTCAACTAATTCTTACAGATCTTGTAATTCTGTAATATTGCTACTATCAACAACTTCCCATCCTGGGTTATCTTGTTCAAACATTGCATAAATCTTTGTGCCAGGATTTAATTTCTTAGGATAGTTAGTAGCATAATGAGGTCCTTTACAAATAAAGCATTTAATTCCTTTTGGGGCCTTATTATTTCTTTTCCTCAACAAGTATGGGGGTGTTCTATGAAACTTTCTTCTCTTGTAGGGGACTGCCCTATATTTCTTCTTGGATCCATACTTACCATGCTTGCTGCGTCTGAAGGTGTATTCTCCTTCATGATATTTGTTTCGAGAACACCTTCTGCATTTACATTTTCTACCACAACCTCCTTTTTTGAACTATTTTAATTGCTATAAATCCCTGAGCTGATTGATGGGAGGAAGATCACAAAATTCTTTTAAATTACATGTGTAGTTATATTCTTCCTTATTGAGTTGGAGAGCACCCAACAGACATTGCTTTTCTAGCTTGTACCTAATCAATCTTTTTATTGTAGGGAAACTTACATCATCAAGCTGTTTATGTTCTTTTCTGATTATATAGTCTTGTGCCCATGCACCTAAGCCACAGGGAAGAGAATTCAAATAATACTACTTTGTAGTTAGGTCATGCATTTTATTTGCTGCAACCATATAAGATTCAAACATGCAGTTGTATTCATCAAATTTAGCTAAATTCTTTAGCTTCATGGATTGCAGAATCTTATTGGCTTCTAGGGCTTGATTAGAGATATCATCACAAAAAATATCTATTAATAACCATTTGAATTCATCAAATCCAACTTGAAATATATCATCTTTTCCCAGATTTTTAGGATCCACCAGAATTGGATCTGTTGATTGAGCAGGAATGGTTTTAGGCATTGGGCCTTGATCTGGCAGATTGTTCCACCAATTTCTCAATTTTCCAGACATAAGTCTTACAGCATAAAGAACTTTTGCGGGTTCTGTCCATGAACCACTTCTTTCAAATAAATTTTCTAATGTATCAGTCCAGGTACAGATTGCTTCATATGGGTTAACCAATTTATCAATGTTTAAAATATAACCACTGGATGCATAAGGTCGCATCTGCTCAGGCTTGAGGTTCTCTGTGATTGGTTCTTGCATTTCAATATCCATGGTTAACTTCTTCAATGATTCCCATGGTTCTTTTTCTTCTATTTGCTTATATTCAGAAAAATCTAAAACAATTTCCTCAAAGTCATTATTTACAGAGGAATTAGAGTCACTAGGACTGTCAGAAACAATTAAAGTATCTACATCAGAAGATTCAACATCAGATTCTTTATTTGCATAACCAGGTTCATCCATGTAGACCGGTTCTTCTTGTTCTTGATCCACTACCAATTCTGCAAGCCAATTTTTAAGTGGTTCTTCTTTATTGGCCAAAGTATGTTCTTTGACTTTTGGCATGGGAACGTGTGGAGTTGGCTTATGAGGAAGCCGTTTGGAAGTTGAGGCTTTATCTTCCTCACTATGCAGGGGTTTTCTTCTTTGGATCAAAACCTTCTTTGGTTTGGGAGGTTCTACAGTTTTTCCTTTTTTGTCTCTGCCTTCTTCTTCTAAACTATCCTTACCAGTTTGGGATACTCTTATTTTTTTTGTGAGCATCCTTACCTTTTCTAATTTCTTAGCAACAGAGTCTAAGAGATTCTTGTTTTCTAAGTCAGCAACCTTTATGGAATTTTCGTGTGTTTGTTGATCATCATAAATAT